>KL265960.1:0-21525 GCA_000699545.1 Podiceps cristatus | reverse complement strand
GAGTGTCCCCCCATTCATATGTGGAGAGGGCCTTTTCCCTCCCGTCTAATGAGTGATACAGGCAGGTTGGTGCCTCCCTTTTATCTTTATCTCAAACTGTGGCTTCTAGCTTTTTGAGGGTTGTAACATGTCTGCAAGTAATTGATTTTTTTTTTTTTCTCCCTGAGTTCTGTTGAAAAAATGGGAGAGCGTGGGAAGGAGCAGGTAATACAGGTCATCCCTAATTGACAACATTTTAGGGTGCTTTGGTTTTTTTTAAACAAATGAACATAAAATAAAGCTGGTCAAATAAATCAAACAGAACACTTCAGCAAGGGATTTAGGTTTTAGCTCTTATTATCCCCCTTTTTAAATGCAGAAGAATAATTTTTTTCTTTTTTTTTTTTTTTTTAACATTAGCAGTCTAAGTAATCCCTTTTGGAATGGTTGAGCAAAATGCACTTGTGAAGGTAAAATTATTTATTAAATGAACTTTTAATGTGCAACTTATTTCAGTGTCCCTCATAAAAATCTGTATTAGTTTCTTCTCTTTCCACCTATTTTTCTTTCTCTAGTCTCCAGTCCTAGCTATTGTCATAATTGGCAGCTGTCATAATTGTTTAAGACTTAGTTGAAGGCTGTCAAAACTATGGGCTTAAAATTCATTTAGAGTAAATTAGTCACATTTGGCAAATATAGCTTGTTCATCAGTTCACAACATTAGTATCCTAATGTATTTAGAATAAAATAAGAGAATAAGTTAGCAAAGACTAAGGTGGCATCTGAAGGACACTGAAAATCTTCCAGTAAGGCAATGTTTAAATAGCTTTAGTCAAATCAAAATATTTGAATGTTTACCTTGATCTGCTCAGATCTGCTTCAGCAGGTGTAGTCTAAAGAAAATGTTTTGGAAAGAGCTCCATAGGCGAAGATGATGCAGGAGCACTGAGCCTCTGAATCCTGCTACAAGATAAGCGGGTGTAAAGGTTGGGTATTAAATAATTCAATGTTATTGACACTTAGGTGATCCTAGCTGGAGATAGTCAGGCAACAAGAGATTTTTTCAGTTAGAAAATTAAGCATCCAGTGCTGATGTTTTCTGGCTCTGCTCCGCAGTGGTTAATAGGAGAGAGTAAAATTTGGTCCAAAGGCCAGGAAGGCAACCATGTCCTATTCTGAGGCTTTCTTACACTGGTCTTCATTTGTAAAACAGAGGTAATAACCTCCAGTATAAGCCTTAGTCTTGTTGGCTTTGAAATGAAATGCAAATATTCCCTGTGGGTTCTGTGTGGAAGAATTGGGCTTAACAGCACTTTTGCTAGCACTCAGCAGCTACAGGATCAGGTTGTCCCAAGGATTGCCCATCTGCCCCATTAATAGTAAAATATAAATTACCACCATTCCCTAAAGACAACAACTTTCCTAGACTTTGGCCAAATAGCATCATCAATTTTTTTTGTCATCTATTTTGACATGTGTGAGTTTTCTTTTTCGGGGGTACAATGGTGGGAAAAAAAAAAAAAAGAAAAGAAAACAAGAGGTTCTTGAACAGTGATATACTCTTAGTAGTCCTCCCCAGATATTACTCCATTTGATTTACAAATGAATTACTCTAATCACCTCTGGGATGGCTTCTTAATGCATATTTCTATTTTGCATCAGGAAGGGGAAAAAGTATAAATAAAACTCCCAAAGGTGGAGAAAGGCTTATCATTTGAACTAAATGATGAAGGAGCACTGTGGACAAGGAAGAAAAAAAATGCACCAAAAAGAATATTAAATCAGAGATGATGACACGATAAAACATAAAACTTGTACGTTTTATTATTCATCACTTACTGTTATGGAAATGTATGCAGTGGCTCCACTATGATGCATGCAAATCCTCAACCCATTCTTCTGACATTCACCATCTGCATGATTTTCATTAACCCCACCTTTTTAGGTCAGCTTCAAGTGCTTCTGTACTCTTATTTAAACTAAAAAAAAAAAATAAAAAAACCAACCCAAAACCAACCAAAAAAAACCCCAAACAAACAAAAAGAGAGAGCAGAGAAGAAAAGTGTTCCTAGCATAATGTAGCATTACACGGTAGCTGTTACCAGAAAAGCATGTATGCAGGGACTAAGATCTGCTGATGTGTGTCCAAGTCTCCCGGTGATATGGTGAGAAGGCATGAAACTGATGCTATGTGTAATCAGTTTGTAATTAATTTCTTTGCTATATTGTCTCGCAGCTCCCTGGTCACAGAGCTGCTTAGGCTTGGAGGGAAATAGCGGCAAGGTAGCAGGTAAGCACTGTCAGTTTCCATCTGCACAAGTTTTCGGAATGTCTCTGTTAGAAGGACAGACCTCCCTCCTCTGCCTTATTCCATGAAGCGAGGAGTTTAACCTCTCAACTCCAGGGACATTACCCACAAGTAGGATTCATAGCCATTTCTGCTGAGGTCCTGGAAACGTGTTGGGTTTTTTTCTTGAATTCAAGCCTTTTGGGATCTTAAATGGTTTAAGCTTATGCTTCATTTTGAACAGAATTCACATACATGCCCCCATGCTGAAATGCTTTATTGAATCACGACAATGGATAGGGGCACTGCACAAAAATGAATCGTAGTACCACAATGATGAACATCCCTAAAATAATTTCTCCTAGGGCTTATTCTATGATTTTGTTACTGATCTGTTACTACCATTCTCAGATAGAAGAGCCCACTTACCGTCATCCTTTCTAGCCTCTGATACGCAGTGTCACATAGATGCTTGTAGAAATACTTGTTAATTTTGACCAGGAACATTCTAAATATATCTTACAGGAGTGATGGCATTTACCAAATACTTTTAAAATTTTAGTCCCAATGCATATTATAGCACAGTAGTGGAGCTGTACAGTGGACTGTAGTTTCTGAGAAATGTCAAGCCAGGAGAATGGTCAAAGCACTGAAATTCTGTACTATAGGATATGCTGAAATTTCAGACATTTGGTGAATTAGGATGAAAAATCAACGTTTTGGAACTCTTCACAAATCTGAATATTCTTCAAACCTTGCTCTGATTAACCACATTCTTTTAACAATCCTATAGGTATCTGAAAGGTTGTATTGATAATGTTGAAATGGAGTTTTTTAGTGGTTTCATGAGAAAATGTCTGGATTTTGCACAGTTCCTGTAGATTGTGTCATCTGAAAACTAGAAGCTTGTGGCAAACACTATAGTTGGAGCTAAAAATACAGTTTAGGTAAAGCTGAGAATGTTTCCTTGTTAAATTACATGATACTTTTTAGTGCTGACGTGTGACATACTATTAGTGTTAGAAATCTGAGCAGTCCAGAGTTTACTTGAATACTTAAAAACCTTATTATTAATTATTAATTTATGAAGATGGAAATTATATAGGCATTTGTGCCTGCAAGAATTCCTGTAAGAATGTAATATACCTGTATTTCTTATCTCTCTCAGCAGTGCTGCTTGAAAAAGAAGACAGAATGTGGGAGAATTGAATTATATCATCAGAAACTGAAAATTCCTGTAATACTATGAAGTATTTCCTAGAAATATAACTATGAAAAAGTGTGACAACCTGGTAATATTATAGGAGGGAGTCAGAGATACGTTGCCAGTTACTTTGGGTCGATGTCTTCTATTTACAGACTGATGAGCCCGTATGTGTGTTACCTTACCGAAACATAGTTATTTTTGTATTGCTTGCTGAGCAGCAACTCTTAAGAGGAGACTGAGGCTGCAAAGATTCCCAAAGCTGAACAACTCCCTCAAAAAGCATCTGTGCCTGAGGATAAGCGTCTCGGGCCACCCTGGGCCCAGCAGATACCAGTACAAGGTATCCTGCTGGTGCAGTCCCATGCGTGCCAGCTGGTGGTGATTTGTTCAGGAGCACATTTTCAGCGGGCTGTGATTACTGATCTTGGTAGATGCCCTCCTTTACCATCATACAGGCTTTCTGCCTCAAAAGAAGAGCAGGTGGGCAGTAAACTTGCTTTGGATAGAAAATTACCCCAGATAAATTACTGACTGGCTGATGTTGCCTAAACAAGATCTTTTGCTTTGTGAAACAGTTGGACTGATTCTTGTTGGAGATTATTATGTACAGAGCCTAATCGTTCATTTAATCTTTGGATTTAAAGTTGTTCTGATACATATGTTTTCTGATGCTGATAACGTAAATAAGCAGAATTAGCTGTCTAACATTGTTGTCATTTTCATTTGGGAACTGGCAGAAGTCTGTCTTGCAATGACTTGGTCAAAAGTTGTGAGCTGCATCTGCATGCCGGCAGCTAACGTGAGGGTGTGGAGACCACAGCCCTCCAACTCTTCCCATGAAGTCAGAGCCCTTCCATTTTTCCAGTTGTTAGCTTCATTGCTGTTGGGGTCATGTAAACTGCTAGGTCAGAGCTGAGATTTAGGCATTTTTAGTAAAAAGAGTGAACTCTGTTTCTGCTTTGCAGTATACCCCATTACTTTAGGTTCCATTTCTATAAGATCACAATTTTCGTAAACATTTTGGCTGAGTGAACAATAGTAGAAAAACACTTCCATGCCACAAACTTCCGAAGGCAGAGGGAAACTCCTCTGGGAGTTAGTTCTAGAAATGGAAATCAAAAGAACAGAGTTTGGGATGTGATACCTATGCTAGTGGTACTGGTGGGGAGACATGTCCTCTACAATACAAAAGCTGAAGGGGGTTTTAGTCATCCCTCTGCCAGGGTGAAAAAGCAACCAGACAACTACTGTAGAGCAGCAAGCTGCTGCTTTTATGTAATGGTACATTACATAGGTATCTGTAAAGCTGCCGTAGCTACTAGTAGCTGCTGGAAGTAGGAGAAAACTATTGCTCAAGGCAATGAAGCCAAAGGCAAACCTGCTTTGAATCCTCCTTAGCTTCATTATTATTAGCCAGGAGCTCATAGAAAATGTATGGTGGTGTGTAGAGGTAGAGGTTTGGTAGCTTATAGTTATCCATGTGTGGCTGCAAGCCAGGGGAAAGTGAGAGAAGCTAAAGAATGGTGTGGGATAACCCCTGGGGTTCTTTATAGGCTGCAGTGTGGGTCTCTGCTCCCCGTGGGCCTCCATGGTTGCAGGGGCACAGCTGGTCTCACCATGGTCTTCACCATGGGTTGCAGGGGAACCTCTGCTCCGGTGCCTGGAGCTCCTCCTCCCCTCCTTCTGCACTGACCGTGGGGTCTGCAGGGTTGTTTCTCTTGCATGGACATAAATGCACATATATATAATGAGACTGAGACAAGGAAGCTCCACTTTACCATCAGCATCTCTCAGAAACAGCTTTAGGAGCCCGTGAATACCAGTTAATGTCTCAACCCCTGTGGGAAACATTATATATAACTTAACATTTAGAGCACTGGATGAGTGGAGTAGAAAAATTGTAATTTTCGTTTGAAGGGAATAATTGAAGAAATCAAAGAGCCAAAATCATTTCAAGAGTGTTTCTGGATGTCTGCACATATGATTATCTAATGATCCAGTTTCTGTGGAGCAGTATATCAAAAGAGGCAATGCACCACATAACATAGTGCATCTGTAAGTGGAACAAGTAAGAAAATAATACAGATAGCACTGACACAGCAAAACATAAATACATAGTATAGATCACTAGACCCATTGTAGAAATGAGGAAACTAAGCTTCCAAGTACCTTTATGGACCTTGCTTTTATTCTTTTTTTCTTAGTTTCCTCAAAGTGTCAGAACAGGGTTCATAAACATAGTTGAAGGCCTAAAGGGGTACTCAGCATCTACAGCCAAAGTTCTTGATGGTCCTGTTGTGGTTTAACCCCAGTTGGCAACCAAGCACCACGCAGCTGCCCACTCACCACTCCCTCCCTTCTGAATTTCCAGAAGAAATCAGGTTCTCTGGCCATAGCTAGAACATTTATTTGCCTGGTTAAAAGCAAACTGGAGGTCCAGTGCTAGCTTCATTGATGAGTTGTGCATTTTATTTAATGGCTATTTATCATTAAATCTGTAAATAGTGACTTTTGTCTTGATCTTGGAGCAAAACTATCTGCAGAAGAAGATGTAGGCTTGAGAACCCTGAGTGAAAGGATCCACATCCTCATAGCACTTCAGATAATTTGCAGTCCCTGGGGAGTGGTAGAATTTGGAAGTTGCTCAACTTTGTCTCCTGGTTAGGGTTTAGTAGCTTTTGCCAGTCCTCACAGATCCTGTCGCGCTTACCTGCCATCACACTACACAGAAGAGGTGGGCTGCTGAGGACTGCCAATGTCCCTGCAGGGACCAAGTCCATAGTGCAGTGCACAACCAACCTGACTAAAACTGTACTTGAAAGAGTCACTAAGAACCCAGATGAGAAGGCAGGATCCCTGATGTGCCATTTCTTTGTCTTAAACACACAAGCGTTTTTACTTCTTTTAAAAATAATACATTCTTAATGTCTTTGCTTTGCTTTAGGTATAAATAATTAAGAGAGATTTTACCTCTTACCTCTAGTTGTTTTCTCATACATAAAATAATTCCAAGTGACAATCTTTCTTTGACAAATTGTTGCAAGAGCAACATTTAGATCACGGGAAATTTTAAAACACTAAAGGCCTGACAATCAAATGTATTTCTTTCCTAAAGTAGGAAATACATTGTAATGAGAACAGTCTTTCCAAATGCATGTGAAATTGAGCAAGACAAAATTTTGTTTTTGCCATGCGCTATGTGGGATCAGCTTCGTGCTGTCCCGTGTACAGTTGCAAAGACATGCCTCATGAAGTTAACTGACTGACTCACTCTCAGACTCTCATGCTGGCAGAGTAATGAGAAGAGGAATGAAATTTGAATAGTAAAGCAAAGCTAGCCCAGGATAGCTATTATAAGCAAAGAATATAAAAATGTTGGTTAAGCAAAGCAGGGTTTGTGAGTTTTGAAACACAATAGAAATATAACTGTGAGACCATCTGCCATTTTGGCTTCATACAGTGCTGCAAGCCATAACAAAAATGGAAAGATGTATCCTGGAAAAGCAGGCTTGTTGAACAATATAGCAAGGTGTCTTTTGAACCTGGTAATATGTCTGAAATTCCCATTAAGAAACTTGAAGAAAGAGAATGAATTTGAAGAAAATGGGATAGTGACATCCTGACCTTCGGTATTGCTCCAATGTTTCAGCAATGCTAATGACCCCATTTCTTCATTATGTACCTTAAAAAAAAAAAAATAGGTCAAAGCAGACAGTATTTTATAGACTTAGTAAATACACCTGCAGTCTCCACTCTAAAATGAGTTATGACATTTGTGTTTGTTATGTTGGTAGGGTTGTTATCAGTCTTGTTGGTTTTATCAGACTAAAAGACAAATCTCCCATTTGTTCACTGATAAAGCCTGTTAGGAACCTGGCTTTTCACTGGCTCAGTACCAGTGAGAGTTGTCCAGCTACTTTTAGAATCAAGTGATGTTTTCAGATGGATTGGCTGATTTTGCTTATCTGTGAAACCAAGGAGTGATATGATTTGCTTACAGTTGTCATCAGATTTAAAGGGAAAGTTATGCCCTTATTTCTTCAGTGGAATCTCTTTTGGGTTCCAGTCTTTCAGGCTTTGGCTTTTTACTTTGAGATTGTTTAAAGAGCAAACCCATCTTTGCATCTGAAGCTGGTCCTTGGCAAAGTTTAATGTTGCCTCTAACTTCTGCTGCTACCAGAAAAAAATGTTCTTGCAGATGGAGACTGCTGTTGCAAAAAGATCTTCTGCATTTGTGCTT
This sequence comes from Podiceps cristatus, assembly GCA_000699545.1. Classification (NCBI taxonomy): domain Eukaryota; kingdom Metazoa; phylum Chordata; class Aves; order Podicipediformes; family Podicipedidae; genus Podiceps; species Podiceps cristatus. Next base: position 13,812 of record KL265960.1, on the reverse strand, counting down.
GAAATGTCAACAGAAGTTGCTCTGTTACAGAGGATAGCCACTGAAATGTCAGGCTAGTGGGTTTGGTCAACAAATACTCTGAATTTTGACAAATTTACCTTTGTTAGCTACTCAAATATGACTTGTTAGCAAAGGGAAATACAACACAAGGCAGTCTTTATATTTAAAGAGTTCAGCTAATAGTAACTGGCCCCCTAATAAGGGGCCAATTTCCACCTGTCTGCACATGAATGGCATTTTTCATTTTTTTTTTTTTTTTCACTGTGTACAGTGAATGTATCACAGACATTAATATCCTGGGGAAGAGAAGTGTTACAGTTAGAGTCTCACTATACAGTATAATATAAATGTTGTATATGGTTAAAATTCCTTTATTACTGTACTGTGCAGTTGAAGAGCAGTAGGGGTATGTGTGAAGGATGCTTTGCTGAAAATATTTGTCAGCTACTATACACAGCCAAATAAAGTCCGCAGACATATATGTTATATACCTGGCAGGATCTCAACTCTGTATTTAAATGGGTACTGTTGATAAACATACTATTGATCAAGCTATAACTAATTCTGCATATTAGGTACTCACTACTCAGTGTAAGATCTTGTGTCATGGTTGATTTCTCAGTCAACTGAATTTATCTTTGCTGTGATACACAGACTTGTAATTAATTTTGTAGAATTATGAGATATTTTGCACATTGGTTGTAAATTAATTTACATCTGATTTACTGGTTAAAATAGAGGAAATAACCGTATGTTGTCTCTATTTCTGAAATCTCTATGTTAATGTCGATCGAGCAGACATAAGACTATAGTTTCTTAGGCTGTCTTTGAATTTTTTCATTGTTCCATCTCCTAATAAAATTACATATAGAAATGCATAAATGAATTGTGTCCTTCCTCTTTCTTTCCTTGTACCTACAAGAGAGCCAAAGGTTAAAGATGCAACGTGAACCTTTATGTATGATTGGAGGATTGCATCAGTCTCTCTGGCATCTCAGCACTTAAGGTGTTTCTCCCGTGGCCAGTCTCAGTGCTGCATCAGGTGTCCTATATGTCTAAAAATGATGGAATGAAAAACCTCACAGCAGTAGTAATAGCATTTTAAGGAGAAATGCCTCTCCTGGCTCTCTTCCCTGATACTGACTGTATAAGCAAGGAGCAGGAGAGGATTAGCAACTTCAGCTTTTGACTGCAGTGAAGCAGAAGTGAGATACTGTGAAACAGATCGTGGCATGAAACTAATGGAGAGTATGTTGGAAGACTGAAAGCATAGAACAGGAATGGAGAAGTTGAGGGCCAAAGAACCAAAGTTATACAGATTTGGTTAAAATATCATAGGAAGGGCACAAAAATAGGGTCCCAGAGCTGCTCTTTCGTAGCAGTGTGATGGCTTGCTGTTTGTCTCCACAATATAAAAAAGCTGGTACCTGAAAGCTATGACAGCTCTAGATAGTGACTTTAGTTTTGATCAAGGCTCAGTGAAAACGGGTGGATATACAAATGATTATTCTGTAATGACAATGAGAAATACAGTTGATGACACAGGCTCAGATCTACTGACTTGAGAGCAGGGCCAAAGTGATAGGAAGACAGGTGGAGGCCTATGAATAAACATCTTTTGAGATGTCAGGGTAACAATAACGAGACAGCTACCGGTGATTATCTTTAGGTGTATATTGAGGGGTTCAGAGCTGCGAATCAGTTGCCAGATTTGAAGTTGACCATGAGTGCAGGTGCTGATAAATTATGCTGTGTGCTATCCCAAAATATGAACAGCAAAACTAAGCTATTTCCTGATTTTGATTGCACAAAGAAATGTTTACTCATTGATGCACTAACTGTGTAACATGCCTAATAAAAGAGGTGTCTGCTGTTTTAAAGAACACCCAGCTCTGAATGTGCCAAGGTTGTCAACCTATCACGCACAACTGATGAGTGGGTAGAGTGTTTTAGTTGGATGTCAGAGGACATGATAGAGCACTTCTTAATTAGACCACAAGCATTGGGACATTTATTGACACCCTTCTCTTTGCTCAGGAGGCAGCAGCAGGGTTGTACAGCCTTCAGCCAACAAGTATATTTGGGTTGTAAGACTGGGGTGAGGAGGAAGAAGAAAAATTTCCAGATCGCCTTGCTGAACAGGGACTATACCTTGAGAGTATAGTCAAAGATGGGACAGAATTTGAACAAAGTTCAAGTATCTCAGGCAGGTTTGGAGTTCAAGCTATCTGTGAAATGGCAAGGATCCATGTGAAATGCTTTGAAATAGAGGCTGGTTGAGCTGCAGGTGCAAGAGGTAGTTTTGCATAGGAAGGGAGAAAAGCAAGGCTTTTAAGTAGCACCTTATCTGTGTAAACCCAAACTGAGCCTTATCACACAAGTTATCAGAGGAAGTGCAAATAGGAAATCAAAGTACAACACTGTAAACCTTTAGATTATGTGGTACAGAGGTTAAGGGATGTGTTCTCTCAAGGATGAAGCAAATGCATCTGTTCTGACATCAAGACACTTCCATAAAAAAAAAAAAAAGTCCTCGAATTAAGGTCAAAACCCAGAGAAGCTGCTAGTCAAAAGCAAGAGCTGAGTGAGATGTAAAAATAGGAAATGACAAAGGAATTCTATATCCTGGGGGAAAGACAAGTAGTGATGTCCTAACCCATGTGACTTTCTGGTAGGTAAATGCGAATCCAAATCTAAGGCAGATTTGATGAAGTGCTAAATTTGCTGATTTGTCATGTCTATATCCTCATTGTTTTTAACCAAGAGACTTTAGTCTATCCTTCTGACCATAAAAGTAGAGGTGAGGCAGCAGGCAATCTGGCGTTTCCACATCTGGAGTTCAGAATAATGTCATCTGGTCGGTGGATATAGTTGTTTTTCAGCGTTCAGTTTCTCTGGGCCCATCAGGAATGTATAATGACATATTCAAATGGCACTGGAATTTGGAATTTGATTAGGAAGAAAGATTGAGAGCAACTGGGTAGTGTGTGCAGACTATAAGTGAGTTTTGTCCTTCGGGCTTCTAGGCAAGAGGCATATAAACGCATGGAATACTGTCCAGATGCAATGCAGACAGATTATGACAAATAGAGAAAGAAGACAGATGTATGCATTTTTTTGTGTGTTTGGCTAACTATACTGGGCAGTTTGTATCTAGATTCTTGGAAGTGGTGTCACCGTTTCCAGAATAAAGAAAGAGAACAGCACCACTGCTGATGGTGCCAGATTTTCCAAGCCATTTATATTCCAGACAGATGCCTCCAGCAATGTGAAGGAACAGCATTATATTGATGTAACATTAAGTATATTTCTAAATATAATATTAACCTAAGCACAAAGCTATCAGCATGAGAGAAAGCATATTCAGCCATTGAGAGGACATCCTGGCCAGCTGGTGGGAAATTACAAGCCTGACTCAGTATCTACTAAGCACTTACTTGTTTTTGAGTTATACTATATACCTAATCATCCTGGGTAAATGATTGTAATTATAAAATATTGCCATCATCCCTCACTTCACAACTCTTTTCCTTTCATTTGAACATGGCTTTGGGAAAGTACAGAGATTTCCTCACAAGGAGGACCCTCACCACGTTTGTGGGACATAAGGGAAAGCTGCAGTGAGAGATTAGGAAACCTGTATTAATGCTCATAGTACTTCCAGTGGAACTGAGTGTCTCTGTGATCTGTCCCCTGGGGAGCACTTCCTACTGAAGCAGTGGCTCCAGCCAGGGCAAGGCCTCTGGGAGAAGGGGAAAGCAGAGATCTCCTAAAAGCTGGCCATGGCCAAGATGCAAAAGGACAGAGGTAGCTCCTGGGGAAGAAAGCCCAAAAAATACAACCAAAAATAACTGTTGTGGGCTCAACTATGTTTCATGTTAAGAAACATTTTGTGACAGTGGCATGAGGTATCAGCTGAGTCCTGCAGAGATGGTCCTGGAGATAAAAACCCCGGGTGTTCTCAGCGACCTCCTTTCATGGGCAATCTACGATGCTGATGCTCTTGAGGTGGAAAAGGGCAGTAATCTCTCTGTCCACTCTGTGCTTACTGTAAGGCAGGTGCCCAAAATTGTCGCAGAGCATTTCTATGAGGCTGGATGGGCCCGATTTTCAAACATTCTCATTCTCCCACAGTTGAGCCTGAAGTGAGAGCAAAGAGCAACTGGAAATTTGGCCACAGCATGTAGTATATTTACAAAGCTAAAAATAAGTCTCTGCCTCTGTCACAAGAATAACAGAGCATTCCTCATAGCCGATATTAGTGTCACAGAGAATGGTAAAGGCACAGATGAAAAGAGAACGTCTGGTGCCTTGAGAAATGAAAAAGAAATAAATTGGACATTGTGCAAAACCTCATTTGCCCTGGACTCTGATGGGTGGTGGGAAGAGGTCATGAAAGGACAGGTAACAGCAAAAGGCAGGAAGATGCTGCTACGAAGCAACAGATCCACTGTTCCTTTAAAAATAAACTACTGCTTCATTTCCCAGGCTCCTTGTGTGTCAGGGCTACTTACAGGATAGAATTTGCAGTGGAGACCCCTGATCCGGTACAGCCAGCCTTAACATTAAACTACATGACACAGCTCTGGAGTGCTCTGCCTCTGCCAGGGTCCTGGCAGCACTAGATACAGGCGTTGGTCACTGCAGAGTTAAAGCTGCTGTGGCATCTACCCATGCTTTTTGCTAACAAATCATCTGGCTTGGTAAAAGAGGTTGTTCAGCCACAGATCAGCAGTTTTCTTGCAGATGTTTGCTATTTGCTACTTAATTCTCTTACTCCCAGTTCCTCCTTTTGCCTTGACACAGCTCTCATTTTGCCATTTGTCTCAATTCCTTCTGCAAATACACTAGTGTCTCAGACTCTCATTATAGTTATTTCTTTCTAGGTTCGGAACACCAGGTTTTAGTGACTTGGAGGTATAGATTTTCTATCTGAAATGAAGGTATGACATCTGCAGATTATGCTTGGCTGCATTTCTGTCCTGTATGTGCAGAGTTAAAAAGGATAAATACCACAATCTACTTTCCTCCTCTTTGAATTTCATTTTAAAGGCTAAGTATTTGAGGTCATGGACAGTGTAGTTTTCCTTATAACAATCATGTCATCGTTTTGCTATAGAAGAAGACACAGAAAATATGTTACATTCTAGTATGCTTTTTGTAAGATAAGGACAAATATGTCCAAGGGAAGAAAAACAAATGCTCAGGGAACTGGGCACTGCCCTTGGAAGAAGGTAAATTACAGGGATCAGAATCTGGACATTGATGTTGGTGGGAAAGAGAAATTATGCAAAGGAGAGATAAGTGTAATGATCTCCAGGGCATTTTTATAAACTACATCATCCTCCTTAATTTCTCCCCTGTATTTTATCTCAGATGATACCATTCAGTGCGTTTTCTTTTACTTACCTCCTTCTCGGCTCCGGGGGTGGCATTCCATTTCCAATGCAATTTACATGAAAATTAACCTTTCACCCTGGTGTAAATCCATGTGGGTGGAAATAATGTGGTTTGTATATTGCCCAGTAACGAGAGGCTTTTGAGCAGACCCTGGAAGACATTCAGTAAAACCAGATTTACCATGCTTTCTGTAATAGGAGTTTCTTTCCTGAAGTTATTCTCCTGAAGTTGTTGCTGTACTGAATCAGCATGGATTTTAAGATTTTATGAAATGTTATCTGTGCATCTGGAAAAATTTTATCTGAAACAAAAGTAATAATAATAATATAAAAGAACATTAGGAAAGTGTGAAAACGTGAAAGAAAACCTAGGGCCTTAATCAATATCTATGTGGGAGACAGCAAAGTCTGCAGCAGGTAGCAGCTTCCTGAGGGACCGCTCGTACCTATTTGCTTTCTTCCTGCAAGTAGTGGGTTTAATGGATAGGGTCCCTCCAGGTGGGCAATCACAAAACTATCATTTTTATTTTCCTGACAGAAAATTGCATCTCGTTTTCCTAGCAGAAAATGACATTTCCCCTAGAAAATTCCGATGCTTTTGCATAAATGGTTTTCCTTGTTGGAGTATCTCTGAAGCAACATTTCCCACTGGTTTTAACAATCTAGGCAAATTCTTGAGCAAATTCTTCTTCATTACTCATTTATTTTTAGTTAGCATGCTGCTCTGGCAGCACAGTTTCTCCCTAGGTAGCTTGGAGGGCAGGTGGAGGCCATAGTTCCTCTGTCTTCAGTGCTACCAGATTATTCTGAGGATGAGAGATGATTTGTAGATGCTTTTGGTCTCCTTTTGGCCACTTTTGAAAATTTTCCAACAACTCATTAGGAAGAATAAACCCTTTCTCTGCTCAGAGTAATGGCTGAAGGTGCTGGTAGTAGGGAGGCTGTAATGGTCTGGCCCTTATTTCTACAGGTTCTTACAGGTTCAAGAAGAACTCAACTAAATAAATTAAGATTATTGTGTTGTAACTGTCTAAGCTTTTAATGCCACAAGTACAAGAGCCTCGGATCTCTCATTAGACTGTGTCCTGTCCAGCTAGCAAGGTCCATCCATGTTCTCTGAAATTCTCTACTTCTTGTTAACATCTTTCCTCCCTTAAAATGTGGGTATCAGCAGCATTTACCCAGTGCATTTAAGACTCCATTTTACTTTGTTATATTGGATGTTTCAGAGATATCTATTTCCAGAGATCTTTTTACAGAGGGCTGTTAAGAGGAGATTCCTCTCCCTCTTACAGTGCTGCAGCCTTGTAGAGCAGCAATGGCGCTGAACCACATGCTGGCCGCTGCTCCTCATCATTCTCGTAGAGACTGTTTCATCCTCTGAGCAGAGTCTGACAGTTGGTCATAATCCTTTCTTCATAATGTGAGGAAAGCTTAAAGTCAGGGTGTTCAAACCTGAAAACTACAATGAAACAAAGCATGAGTATTGGTTTATGCTGCTGACAATGATGAAAGTCCGAGCTATACCTAGAATCTTAAGTAATACTCTGTTCCTAGAGAAGTCCTTGGGATTTTTGTTCTTAAATTCCCAGTCATGAAACACAGCAAAACTGAATGTGGATGTCAGCACCAAGGTCCTAACTTTGATATTATTTACTTTCACAATTAAGTTTATATCAGACTCTTGGTATTGCTTAAGTAGATATTTTAAAAATGTTTATACTCTTATGCACAGGTTTTATATTTAACAGACTTATGCTCAATGGACCTTGAAATTAATTAAAGAACATCATTCATCTGAATTATTTCAGACAACCTCTTTTGCTACTTACTGTCTTTGAATCTTTAAATGATATCCTTTTGTGAAGACAAGCTGTTGTGAAGTTTGAATGCATTAATAAGGAAGATCCTCATAACCATCTGGGAACTATTCCAGGGCAAGTATTTCACTGTCCTCTAGAGGATCTTAACTGTGTGATGCTTTGGGGTAAAGAGGTGTTTCCAACGCTCTGTCAGACAAACCCATCAGGTTGCAGGTGATAAGTGACCCCATTTGCTTTCACTCACTGAATTGCACTTGGATTTCCCCTGAATTTGACAGGGAAAGCATCTCTGGTAAGGATTCATGAGAAGAATAAACTTCTCATGATAGTGTCAGCTGTTCTGCTAGGAGAGAGAGGAGAAAGAAGAATTTCCTGCATGCGTCATGAACCTGAAGCTAGGCAGTGAAAAACATTATTACTTACGGCCCTGGCTACAGTGACGGATGATACTGTACAGAATGTCTGTTCCTGTACTCTCACTGAAATCCAACCCAGGCTTCCCTGAGCTCTTTCTGCCTAGAAATTAGTCTTTCTTTGGACATTGGAAGCCACCTTTTTCTCCATGCATAGTACACCTACCCTGTCTGATGAGAGGGCTGGATGGACTCCATTAAAAGTACTCAAGCCAATGTCACCTTGTAGGTTGTTAAAGGAGAGTTCACAGAAGGGCTTCACGGGATTTATGCATATTCCTGAATTTTAACTGGAAACAGAGCCTTGAGCCAGTCAGGCTGTTCTGTGCTAGGAGTATTGTCATCAGGAATGCTGCTAGGTATTCAGTTAACTACTCGTGGCTGCTATGAAACCAGAGGACAGACTTGCATCGTCTAACTTTGGTTTCTGGGGCATTCATTTTAGGAATACAGTCATCCCTTTCTAATCACTATTAGAGAGAGACATTCACAAAGGCTGATTCTGCACTGCTCTCTAATCACTGCCTGTAGCAGCAGCTTAATGTTACTAGAATCCTAATTAAATTTGAAGTGAGCATGGGCTGAACCTGGTGCATCTGAAACAGTGGTGAGGAATGAAGCTGGCTTGCCAAGCATCTCCAGACTGGCAAATGCAAGTACAGACTTGGTATCTTCCAGTTTCCCAGAAAGCAAAACTTGCTGCGTCAAGACCATCGTCGGTTACTGGGAACACATCCACAATTCTCCTGCAACACTAGGTTTAAATGAAGACACCATTACTGATTCCCTAAGACAGCCGTACAGTAGTTCTCAGATACTTTTTCTCACTACAGATTTCAGCTTCCTCAGAACTTATGTTCCTCAGGAGTTGAGATCACTACTAAAAAGCAATTTCAGTGGAGAGGGAGCTTTACTACTGTCTCAGGACTGTGGATATTAAGACTGAGTCATTTGGTGGCACTTCCAACAGAGGTGAGGTAAAATTCACATTTGTGTTGGCTTGCCTGTAATTGCAACCTAATCAACAATGTCTGAGAAAAAGGAGTCAGAGAGGGGTTAAATCCCAACTTGTTTCAAGACAAAAAGAAGGCAAGATCACTGATAAAAATTAGTACTCATGTACTCTGCTATTTAGTGAAAGTAGAGTTAAAGATTTTTAGATCTTTAGCAGATCTCAAAGCAGTTTCCTCAAAGGCATTGAGTAAAGTATTTGTTCAACTGTTATGCTTACCATTTTTTTCCCAGACTTTTCATTTTTCTTTGACTACTCTGTCACATCTACCTCCTGCTATTGCAGTTATGTTCTGCTACAGGCTGAAGACACAAAAGTTTAGCGGTGACTGGAAGGCTGAACATGAGTAATACAGATGTGCTGTCGTTTGTCAGTACGGATTGACTAGTGAAGCTGGAAACATACTTGCTATTGCTGACATTTTGTCAAAGACTGAAGGTAACTGCAAATATTGTTTATAAGCAAATAATTTATGTTCTTCATAAGCAGTTTAGATTTGTTTAGATTCTTTAGTTGTATTCTTGCTTTTTGGAAACAGAGATAACTGCCAAAAGTGTCTTCTACCTCTGCACTTAGTTTCTTCTTGTAGGCAAGTTCTTGAACAAGAACATAGTGCAACCAAGATCTGTCATTTAGAAAAAACTGATGCCTGTTAATTGCTAAGTCTGTTGGTTGTCCTGTGTCAGACAAATTGTATTTTTATACAGTTTGACCAGGCAGGTGGACAATTGCTTCAGTTGCTGATGACGAGGCTTAGGCAGCTCTCTGAGGTGGTGGATGTGTCTGTTCAGGTTTCCCTCGCAGAATGTGCACACTGCACTGCCTACACTTAGCTCCATTATCAAAACCAGACTCACCATTTCTGCACACTCAGATCTGCCTTCTTTCTGATGTTAAATAGTCTATAGCTGCTCTCAAGAAGTTTATGGTAAAAAGAAATGACAAAAGCCCCAACCAAAAAGACCCTTCTGTGCCTTCTTTGTTTTGTAGTTGGTTTCCAGGAGAGGTTTGCGTATGCTCACAACAAAATGTCCATCACACTGCCCTAATTTCCTTTTTACATTACTGAAAAATACGCAAACACAGTCTGAGGAACCACACATGTGCTTAGCCAAAAGGTTAGTGACTTGCAAGTTTTAACATTTAACAACATACAGATAAGTGGATAGCAATAGATGGCATTTCTCAAGGATCTCAAAGTACAGTTCAACCATTGTATCTGATGATAAATAGACTGTTACAGTGGAAAAATCAGATGCAGGGTAAATGAGAGAGGCATAGCTGGTATCACACACACACAAACGTAGAGACAGATATACATAACATATAATCAAACCTGAATTTTGAATTCACTTTCCTTAGACCATGTAGGGTATGATATTTGTCTTGGACCTGCTGAATGCACATATTGTTTACTCCTTCTTTGCATGATACTCATCTTTTAACCCTATAAATATTTATTTTATAGTTCCTAGTTTATCAACTGGATTCTCAGAAGAGGTAGAGAACTGTTTACTGCATCACTGGGAACTGTTTACTGCATTATTTCTTGTGATTCTCTTTGAGATTTTAGGGAAATAATTATGTTTGAAGGAACCTGCATACATCTGAGTGTTCTTGCACTGTTCCATAGATATCAGATTGATTTATAGAGAAACATTGTGCATTTTAAAATTATCCTCACTAGCAATATTTGATTTTTAAGGATTGCAGAAAATGGGATCAATGAAAGACCTGTTTAGAATGTGCTGGGAAGTCAGAGAGTCAAAACTGCCAAGCCCTGGAAATTCTGAGAGATGCAAAAATTAGAGGTTTTTATTGCTAGAAAAAGTGGCACTTATAGCAATCTGTCCTTTTTATCTGGCAAATATCTTCTGTGAAAATAATGTACTAAAGAGAAATCTTGTATGCTTCTGAGTACAGTGCGCAATTACAATAATCAAGGAGAATAGAGCTGCTGATGCTGTCAATAACCTGTTTTGAGTTTCATTTCAAGGTACAAATGACAATGCAGCCTTTTCCGAGGCCCAGAAGACACATGGAAGTTCAATTTTTTTATTCCCCTTTATCACACTGAAAGTCATCATTGCACAGGGGAGAGTCAATGTTATGGGTAATTTTATATATTTGGTTAGATCGGCCCAACATCTTGAAATTATGCAACCTTTCAGATATGGGACAGGAATTCAGATGCGAGTTTCTGAAGAAACTCCCCTCTAATCTCATCTTTAAAGCCATCTGTCAACCCACTGGCATGTGCTTAAGATCAACTCTAGGCATTGAAATAACCCCAAAGAACGCATTTCTTTTCATAGGTTTAAACAGATTAATGAGATAAGATTAAGTACTTCTGGATATGCTTCTTGGAAATGTGTTCCCAGCACTTATCTATACCTGTTTTATATGATTGCATGCAATGGTACACAACCTCATCTTCTCTTTTACCAACCCATTCTTTCCATACCTTTCTTATCTTCATTCAATAAAGAAGACATTCCCTCTCTGGTGCTTTACAGTATCCCAATATATTTTGAACTGTCTTCTTTAAGTGTCCTTACATCTCTCTAATCCAAGTTGGTTGATTGTTTAAAATTTTGTCTCATATTTCATGTGTTCCCATCCTTTGCATTGCTGGACCTTGCATCCAGTCCAGTTGTCTTTACAATTCTGGTTTCCAAAACCATGTCAATAAAATCACCAACCTGAAAAGCTTTCAGGAAATTCATGACAAAAGTCACCTTTACTGAAGGACTAAGTACAAGATTTAGTAAGGTGCTATGAACCTGCTGATATTTTTTCCATTATTAGCCAGTAATGTTAATTCTTGTGAATAAAACGGAGACCATCTGCATTTCAAACTAATTTTTTATTCTTATGGAGTGACAATCTGATAAAACCCTTAGAATTAATTAGTTTACATATAGCTGATGAATCATTTGGAGTCTTGAACTCCTTATTTAAATATACCTATATCACTAGACCTACATAGTGAGAAGTCAGATATGAAATAATTCCTACCAGTGAAGGCTATGGGATAGTGAGCAACAACTATTCCCTTTGTATAGCTCTATTTCTTTATCAGCCAAGTTAGATATATAGTCAGGGATAAACCAGAAAGGAACAGCTGTAAGCTACATGTGAAATCTATTGAGACACATGTAGATCCATTTAAGAAGATTGCGGTCAGTTCAGGCTTTAAGAATAAACATTTAAAGACAAAGAGTAATGTCTGCAAGCCGTGTGACTCATGCATTTTCATTGGGTTAAGTGCAAATATGGAAATATGCACCAGAGTAGATCTGACCCGCAGTTACCCAGAGCATATTCCTTATTCACAGAATGCCCTCTAAAGGACGACTGTAATACGTAATCTTATTTGATAATATACATTCATGTCTCAAAAGATGCTGGGGAATTATTAGCCTTTGACAGACTCCTTTTTGGCTTAGCAATTAGCAGAAATAAAACTCGTCAAGATTAAATTTATCCTTTGGACCATGTATAATTTTAAGACTTTTTCTATAAGCCAATGAAAGAAGCCAAGCACTGAATTTTCAAATAATTGTGCAGTGATTTAGCCAGCTCCTATTGAAGCTGTTCAGACTCTGGAAATGACTTATATGAAAATGAAATTCTTGGCCTTTAGAGCTCCTTTGAAAAGTGTGCCCCCTTTCCCTGGCACCTGAAAACAGCATGTGAGCACAGAGAATTGTTGAAGATGGAGAGGGGCAGCAGGATTTGTGGCATTGTTGTAACTTATTGCCCATGTATGTTTTAAGTTAGATTGAAAGTATTCTCAACATGAAGAAAACAGCATTCTTTTAGCTTTGGGAAAGTGAAATTGCTGTATAATGTAGTGCTGCAGCCTTTCAGAGGAATGGCAGAGGTCTGTGCCTTATTAACCAAGCTTATTGATGCAGGTAAATGAAATGAAAGTCAGTAAATTGCTGATGAAATGGAGTTCAGTGGATTGTTTAGTCCATTCCATGCTGGGTTGGTCTCTACCATACATTACCCTCCAATCTCCCCACCTCAGTTTTAAATAATGGGACTCCTGACACTTTTCTTGTTACATTTACGAAAGTAATGGCTTCCTCTTTCTGTTCACTTGACGGGCTAAAATATATTTAAGTGGAAAAAACAGTCCGGATGGAAGACTGGTATTTGTCTGCATCGTACATAGAGTTCATTAAAGCAGCAGTCGCTGGTGAAAGTTTATTAATGTGTAAAGGTACCTGCAGATTGGTCTGGATCCCTGATGAGCAGAAGTAGCCACTATGGGAGGAATTTGATGAAGCTGCAGCTTGTCATGATTACAGCGTTGGACATAGCAGGCATGGGAAAACACTCATCCTTACTCATTGACAAATACATTATGTCCATCACACACCAGGGAGAAGCTAAAAAAAAAAGAAGCAGACCTGAAGATATGTATTGGAAAGTATTATCTAAAGTCAACTGAGTCTAGGAAATCCTTACGGAAAAATCCTCTGACTACAGCAATTTGTATACAGGTGTATATGTCGTACGATTTTATAGGTTGATTAAAGGAGATCAGGGGTGGAATTTGCTATTCCTTAAAAATATCTTGAGTAAATAATCAAAAGTCCTGTTGCTATTGAATACTAACAGATTTTTCAAAAATCTGTTTCAGTGGCCAGGCAGGGTAGGGCTATGGGAGATGTAGCCCAGCCCTGCTGCGGCGTCACTGGGGCAGGCGCTGATGGTTTGGCAGCTGCCAGTCACAACAAGTTGAATGGGGCACATGGGCCATGCCTACCCTAACCAGCACAGCCCTGAATGGGAATGAATCCGGCTTCATCTCGTCAAGAAAAGCAACAGGGTAGAGATTGTAAAAGTCTATGTTAAAGCAGCACATCTCTATGGTAACAGATTTCTTTAAATCCTAGCTTGGTGAATGACCACAAAATGGGGCCCCGACCCACTGGTAGCTGCATTAAATTAGAAATAAAGGCCTAGATGTATTATTGCTCTGAAAAGGGCTGATGATGTTTAGGATGTGTGTTTGTCCTAAGGAAGTCTAACCACTCACTAGCGCATGGGAAGGCATTGGAAGGATGAGGTGACCGTTATTGTCTCAGATTAGCTATTACTTGTGGGGCAATCAGAAAGCATAAGGTATCACACAAGGGCCTGTGTGAACC
>KL265958.1:0-32294 GCA_000699545.1 Podiceps cristatus | reverse complement strand
CCCGCCTGGAGAAGAGAAGGCTCCAGGGACCCCCTCTAGCAGCCTGCCAGTACCTGAAGGGACCTACAAGCAAGCAGGAGAGGGACTTTTGACAAGGGCAGGTAGCGATAGCACAAGGGGTAATGGCTTTAAAGCGAAAGAGGGGAGATTTAGATGAGATATAAGAAAGAAATTGTTTACGGTGAGGGTGGTGAGGCACCGGCACAGGCTGCCCAGAGAAGCTGTGGATGCCCCATCCCTGGCAGCGTTCAAGGCCAGGTTGGACGGGGCTTTGAGCAGCCTGGTCTAGTGGAAGGTGTCCCTGCCCATGGCAGGGGGGTGGGACTAGTCATCCTTTAAGGTCCCTTCCAACCCAAACTGTTCTATGATTCTGTGATCATCTTCAGTTCCCCATTTCTTCCCTCCTTCTTCCGTAGGGCCTGGGCGCTGAGCAGTAGCGAAACCTCCAGGGCAGAGCTCTCCCGCGTGGCACGGGTGTCCCCAGGCACAGACGCCTGCTGCCTGCACACTCCCTCAGCTGCCGTAGGCGAGCAGCAAAAGCCTTAACCCTTCCTCCTTCAGAAACAAACAATTGCTCAGTCCAAAGACTGACCATACTTTTACTTAATCGACTTCTAAGCTTAATTGACTTTCTCTGCATGTTTTACCTTTTGCAAATTGGAAGCGCTGTAGCGCAGCGAGGGCTGCTGCCCTGAGAAGGAACTCCAGCACCTCTCCTCTCCCAGGCCAGAGCACCATAGCTCGAGACGTTTCACGTTTTTCTTTTCCTCTTGCTGCAGTGGTATGCAGGAGTTCGTCGGGCTCAGACACGCTGGCTCAAAACGGTAGCAAGGACGGGAGAGTCACAAATTTAGGACTGGAAAGGGTTTTTTTGGTTCTGGGTTTCTTTGTGGGTTTTTTTCCTCCTTTTCCTTCTGCTTTTGCTCCCGCTGCTGGCATCAGGGGAAGGAAATAAATAGGTGTGGACAGACAGCAAACAGTTATCTGCTAGTACAAGCTATCATCTGCCCTGGAACTGGGAATATTGTCTCCAGGGCTGTGGTTGGAAACAACGTTCAAAAAAAAAAAACAACAGCCCAGGCAAAGATCGGATCCGGACTTTTCAGGGAAGGCAAAGCAGTGGGCATCTTGCCAGCAGGGTCAGGAAGAAGCCTCTCCAGAACAGGCTGAGTGGTGCTCAGGACTCGGCTGGGCTTCTAGACGAGGCCTATAGCTGGTCAGGATGGGGGACCCACGCCAGATCCAGTGCCTCCTCCCCGTTCCATGTGCCAGGCGGTGCATCTGCACGGATGGAGGCTCCTGGACAGCTCAGGCCAACAATTACTGCTTTAAAGGCCCCTGGGGCCCATTGCTCGCTGATCTCCTTGGGCCGCAGCAGCCTGCAGTTTAGTTTCGGATCTCTCAAGCGCCTGCTCCGAGAGCTCCCTCAGCCACGTCGTCCTCCAGGCAGGGAAGGCTGCAGCTCTCCACCCTGCTCCCCTGCCTGTCACGGAGGCATCCCAGCCCCGCAAACGTTTAATCTGCACCCTCGGCTTTGTCAAAGTGATTTTCCATTTACAGTAAGTGGTACCTGAGACAATTTGTGGAGGGAAGGGAAGAGGGCTACATCCCCATCCTGAACCTGGCAGGTCAGTGCTGCTGTGCCCGGGAGCCCAGCGGGAACTGACTAATGGCCACCTCTTCACTCTGCCCTGGGAAGCTGCAGCAGGAAGAAGCTGAGAGCAGCTGCTCCCTGTAGAAGGCGGCTCTCCCCAGCAGGAGTAGATGCTGCGGGTTTAGCAATTTGCCTCCCCCTCCCCGTGGCCGTGAGGGGTGATTGCTCTGCCCCCTGCCTCTGATCTGGAAAGAGCCTGGGAGTGCCACGCTGTAACCTCCATCACAGTGATTAATTTTTTTAGCCAGTTATTATATTTAATGATCTGGTTTACAGATCCTTTGTGCCAGCACAATGGTCCGGTGCAGGGACAGGAATGTTGAAAATTGATTTTACCACCAACTCCTGCACCTTCTGAAACTATGTCCACGTGCCCTCTCTCCTTTGGGCCCTTCTGATGCCCCCTGTCATCAGCTCTGAGGCTGGATCTTGCAGGGAACAGGCAGAGCTCCAGCACCAACTTCCAGGAACAACTCTCTTGTAGGGGCCACAGATCAGGTCCCAGTTCCATCTCTGGCCACTCTCGCTTATTACAGCATTTGTAACCACTCAGCTACGTGGACCATCCCCCGGATCTCCAGCTCTGGAGATCCACAGAACAGCGACTAAACTGGAGCCACAAGAACTTGTTAGCTCAAGGTTGCACTCTGCAAACTGGAAGATGTTGTGGGAGACTAATTTTGGCCCTTCCCCAGGGGTGCACAAAGAGGTGGAAAGCTGAAGGGAAAGTACTGGGCCAGCGGGAAGAAAAGGCACAAGGCTCTTTCCGCCTTGTGCGGGACAGAGCAGCACCCAAGCAGAACCCCAGCTCACACGCAGCAACGCAAAGGGCACGCAAAGCAGCCCGAGCTTAAAAGGGTCAGGACACCATCAGCGCACGGGTGTTACGGCACTCCTGCTCTGCATCACGGCAGCGCCGGGCCAGCTGGCGTCAGCTCAAGAAGATCCTGTGACGGGAAAAGCAATTTCAGTGTAATTTAAAGGGCATGCTGTTTGCACAGACACCTACACGTTTCTGCAAAGCACTCTGGAATAAGACCGAAGAATCTGAACCAGTGAACTCCCAGAGGAGAGTAACTGCGGTCCCGTTCCTCACGGCGCACACACAGGGCATGGGTGCGGCGGCGCCCGCGCTCCGCACACCAGGAACACCCCTCCCACCCTTCGCACGTGAATCCCTGTTCAGGCTTTCAGAAGCTGCAGCCTGTGGGACAACATCAAAAGTTGTTCATGCTCAGGCTGACCCTTCCTGATGTGACTACATCTTCACGCCTCCTCCTCCTGCACATTCCAACCCTCCTCTTTTTTTGTTTTTAAACTTCTACCTACACCTAAGTTTCTTAATGAGAAGACTTTTTCCCCTCTCAACATTTACTTAGACAAAAATCCCACCCCCTGGGTAGACACTGGCACTCCCCCGAGGAGGAGTTTACTGTAAGCTGCACGCTCCCTGCTCCCCGTTTTCCGGCACTGGCCTTGGCCGCAGCACTTGCCGGCAGCACCGTTCCCCTCCCGGTGAACACCAGCTCTTCCGCCCGCGGTCTGGCCCTGCCCCAGCCGCGACCTCTAGCTCGGACTTTCTCATCACGGTGTAAATCCCTGCGAACCCAGGATGAGGGGGACGAGGTCACAAGGAGCAGCGCCTGTATTTTATCAGCACAAACACAAGTCCGCAACAGCTCCCGCCCCTGGCAGTGCCTGGCAGAACCACCTCGACGCCCGGCGTGCCGGGGAGCTGCAAGGTCAGGTCTCACGGCGCAGGGGAGCGTTCAGGGCCCCAGCCCACACAAGCTGCAGCGCAGCCTCGCAGGAGCGCCGGGGCCAGTGCTGGCGTCACGCTCTAGCTTCTTATGCCGTGGCTGTAGCACCAGAACATGAGCACCTGGGGCAGCTTAAGGGGCCATGGACCAGAAGACGAACTCAGCTACAGATTCCTTCTTCAATTTCTAGCAAAAATGTAACAAAAGTGACAGGCAATTTTGCCAATCCATTGATAAAATAGACTTCTAGACGTATCTATCTCCTCCTCCACTAACCTTACCTTCCACCGACTCCGGAGGCTGGAAATAAAAGTGAGGACGAGAGCTTGTTTGCACAGTTACGGACTCAGAAATGCCATCTTCAGGCCCAGAACAGAACTAGCTTGGCTCGAATTCACAGCCTTGTGGTTCGAACAGGCGTGCTCCGAAAGCACGCAGACGAGGTGCGTTACCTTCCCCCAAATCCCTGGTGCTGGCCGCTGCCAGCTGCCCCGGCGATACGCGGAGGGTACGGCAACACCCGATCTCGGCTACGAAGGGTCGCTCTGCGGCGTGGGAGGTCTGCGGCGCTGCCGCGGGGACAGGCCGATGCTCTGACACCGCAGCCGCGGCCTTTGGAGGCGACGCGTATGCTCTTCCCTGCGCCCAGGGAAGGAGGGAACGGCAACACACGCACGGCGGCTGCAGCACATGGATAATCTTTATTGGTAACATCAGTGGAGCACCAGTAAACCATTACTGACTGTAGTGGTGACACACAGCTGAGGCACATGCTAAGGCACTTTTATTATATAAAAAAAATTAAATTTTTTTTGTGACAGCAATTGGGACACAAGGCTCCTGCATTTAGAGCGCTTCAGGCATACAGTATGGCGCTTCATATTTAATTATTTTTACTTCGCTCATAAGTAGGTCTAAATGCAGCATATACAATATGGTTAAGAATACAGGTAAATCCAGCAACCAGTGTACGGTGTAGAAAAGTAAAGACTATCTATATATAACCATGGTCCCAATAGAAAGGCAGTGATAAAGACCTTTATTTTTTTCTTAATTACTTATTACGAGAGATACAAAGGCCTTACATATTATCTGTGCAGATTAAAGGGTTTTTAATATACTCTTAGTCAATGGTGCACAATAACTAACCCCAACCCCCGGTTACAGAGCAGGTGCAAGAGGCTTGGACATGTCAATAAAAGAGGGACTTCCCTCCCCTTATCCCCACCCCCTGCCCACTACCCTATTCGATTCCCCTAGATTCTGTCTATTACTATTAAATATATTTGGTCCCCCAGAGATTCTCAGACAAGCACAAGGACACTGTTCTGCTTCCCCAGCCTGTCATTAACTACTGGTCCACGCTACCGTAGATGAAACCGCTCAGAGGCAGAGACACTAACAGGACATCATTGCACTTCAGAGATCTGTCCAGACAGCAAAAATAAGAGGGGAGAAAAAAAAAAAAAAAGGAAAAGAAAAAAAAAAGAAAAAAGAAAAAAGACAACTTTGGCAAGTCCTCCAGGTAACTGGTCCCAAGAGGAGCTTCCCTCTTCACCCCTCCCTGGAAACACGTGAAAGAAGAAAGGGCAAATTGCTATGGCCAAAGCACACCGTTTTTTCCTGAAACTGCTCCCAAACCACGTGGGTGGGCAGATGAAAAGAGGCTGAAGTCTGAGGTCACTGAACATGATTGCCGCAAGCAAACAAAGAGGGAGGGGCAAGAATATGGGAAAGAGCTTCCCTGCAGCTAGAATCAAAGACAAAAGGAGATTTACAGCAAAAATTATCTTTCCATAACCCCACTCCTTTTTGTAAGGATTCACCCAGCAGACATGGCACGGAGAGTTCTACAGGCTTTTGTTGCGGCCAAACTGCTGGTTAGGTTTCAGAGCCCTGACTCTTTGGCATTAAATATAAAGAGGATTAGGAAACTGGAAAGAAGAGGAAACTAGGAACACAGACACCCGATGGCTCCAGATACACAGAGCTGGGCTGGCTCTACAGATCCCCAGCCAATTTAGGAGGAGGGGGTTTGATGAAAGTCCAATGGAAGAGGGGAGGGTGGATGGGTCACTCCATCACGCGTAACCTGGGTCAAATGGGAGGACTTATTCAGTAGCTTTGGCATCACCAGCATCTGCCTTGCCGTCCACTTCCTCATCGGAGCACTCTCCTGTACCCTTCCTGACAATTCGGCGTGTCACGACAAAAGGCAGGTCCCCGCGCCTGGGGAAGGACAGACAGTATGTCAGCCACGCAAGGGTTCGCTGAGCTCACCGGCTGGAGCAGGCTCTGGAAAGAGGTAAGGAAGCACCCGGCCACGCTGCTTGCTGGGGGCAGCTACAGCAAGACTACGCTGGAGTGGCTGCCGAGGCCTTGCACCAAACGCTCTGCCTTACCTGAGTTTGCTCTTCAGGGAGCTGACTTCTCTATTCATTGCATCAGCGGTTTCAGTGGCATCCTCCAGCTCGCGCTGGAGCTTCCTACGGGATGCATTGGCTCGCTGCGCCTCCTCTTCTGCTTCCTCAAGCTGGCGTTTCAGCTGCTTCAAGCGCATGTTTGCCTTGTCCGCCTAAGCATATACGGGAAAGAGAGATCAGCGTTTCCCCCACATTGCAGCGTAGCAGTTCGAGCAGCAAAGAGCAGTTTTTCCAAAGCTCCATCTTCGCTTTCTGAAGGGAGCTGCCCAGGATATGACAGCTCCAAGCCTTTCCTTAAAAGCATTATATTTCCATCTGTATCGTCTTGTCATTATCACAGTGAGGGAAAAGAAGTCGGTAGGAAGGTTAATGCTAGAGCCCTCTTACATGCAGGTGTTGCCTTGGTCATAGAAGGGCAATCCTCCCCCCAGAAGAGTCACGGATGCTGCAGGTAACTATACACACCTGATCTTTGAATTGCTCAGCATTACGCCTCTCATCATCCACCTGCAGCAAGATATCTTTCAGCTTCTTCTCGGCACGGCGCACCTGCTTGCTGGCAGCCTGGCGCTCCCTACACAGAAAGACAGTGATGCTCAGACAAAATCTTATCTCCCATTGTCCCCAACAAGATGACCTGATTTGGACAAGTTAGAAACAAAAAAAGAGAGGAAAAGTCCTCCTGACTTAGACAAAAAGGGGGATGGGGGCAATGTTTCCCAGAAATGACCAAAAGGCACTGATCTCACATAGATATGACCCTTCTTGAAGCAACAGAGGGACAGCAAGTCTATCACAGCTGCGGTTTTAGAAGTGGTTATGTCTGGAAGAAGCTAGAAGTCTCTACAGTGAAAAACAAGGAAGGTTTGCCAAGGTCTTACTTCTGTACCACCCAGTACACCTAGGATGAAGCCCTCACTCAGAGAAATCAGAATTTGTTCAGAAGAGCTTAAAATCCCAGAGTGAGCGGAGGCTTGTAAAACAGAGCTTCTCCTAGGACATACTTTGTCTCCATGTCCAACTGCTCTTCCAGCTGGGCTATCTTTGCTTCCAAGGCCGTGATGGTGGCCTTGTACTTGGACTTTACTGCACTCTCCATCTCCTGCAGTTTAAGTTTAAGCTCCTTGTTCTGGCGCTCCATCTGCTGGCGAGCGTTCTCATTCTTCTGCGCGTTGCTACGCTCAGCATTCAGGTCGGCATTCATCTGATCAATCTGGGGAGAGAAGAAGTACTCAGCATATCAAGCGCTCCAGACTGAAAGGTTGCTTTCTTTCTCAAGACGCATGCTGACATGCAAAGAAAAAGGACCCTCGGGGTGAGCCGAGTACCTGGAATAACTCTGATGCAGAGGGGGCTGTCTGTAGGCAGGGCAGTTCTCAAAATATCTTAGTTTACCCAGACTTTCAAAGTAATTCCTTGAATAACAGGTTTATCAACCTCCTCTTAGCGCTAAATTTGCCAATCATGTACAATGCTCTCTGGGGCGAAGGCCACAGCTTGGCACTTAACACAGTAATTATCAGTCTTAGTGAATTACAAAAATCCTGAGGCAAGTGGATCCAATCCACGGGCTTTACTAATTTATCATTTATTTGCCGTCTGCCTACTGCCTACAAAGCAGCAGCTTAAAAATACCGACTTTCAAAGGTGAAAGGGCAAGAACTCAGTCCACTTCCAAGCCAAGGCTCTGGCTGACAGTCAACCAAGCAGAGAACTATGCTCTCATCCACCAGAGTGAACAAGCCGTTCAGACAACCATCAGCCTAGCTCCTTGGCTTTGGAGCGCTAAGAAAACAACACGTTCGACTCTCAAAGCTGGGCAGATTAAGATCATGGTTTCTATAGCAGCCTAACACATTCCATACGGTTAGTCCATCTGAAGAAGCACAGAACTGGCAGAAAAGTATTTTTCCAAATACACTGTGGCACTCTTCAGCATGCCAAGCTGGAGCAGCATGTTACAGATCATCTTTCTCACAATTGCTGACTACAGGAAAAAAGGGACCAAGAGTTTGGGTGTGGGATTTTTGTTTTGTGTTGCCTTTTTTGGTTTGTTTTTTGTTGTTGATGGGGTTTTTTTGGTGTTTGGGGTGTTTTTTCATTGTGTGTGTTTGTTTTTTTAAATAAACTTGTGAGATTGTTCCAGCTACCTAATCATTTAAGTGATCAAGAACAGTGAGTTAATATCAGCTATGACTGCCCACCCTATTTTCTGTATTGTGGTGTCCAGTTGTTTCATCCTGTTTGCACCTATGGCTTCTGAGGGCCTGTACTGCACATAAAGAAGCAGCAGCTGGCATTACTCGGAGTGCAGTTTGACAATTCACACAGACTAGAGAACCCTGCTGGCACACGCAGCCTGAACGGGTACCTGAAGATTTGCCTTCTTGAGCCGGTCATTGATTATCTCTGTGTTGCCCTGCTCTTCTTCTAACTCCTCCTCCAGCTGAGCTATCCGGGCTTCCAGGCGTCTCTTTTCCTCCATGGCCAGCGCTCTATAGGAAACAGAATCATTAAAGCGGTCTTGGTGGCGTTAATGCCTCGGGGAAAATTCACCACTTCTAATTTTACAAAATAAGCTCAGCCTTTCAAGAGCAGAGGGGATACAGTGCATGCTGCAGTCTACATAAAAATAACAGCCTGCAAAGTATTTTCTCAAACCAGGTCCTCCACCCTCAAACAGGGAACATTACTCACCCTTTACCACTGTTGTTGGCAATCTCATCAGCCAGCTCATCCCTTTCTTGCTGGGCCTGGCGCTTAGCACGCTCAGCAGCTGCAAGTTCCTGGAATGAAAACGAGACGGTCAATGATCCAGTGGGAAGCTACCAATTAATGCAGCATGGGAGAAGTAGTTACTGGTAACGGGTGGTATGGTCTGCAGCTAGATCCAGACTTAATTATAAGACATGGTCTGCTCCTCATCCACCCCACAGCTTCCTTTGTTTCGCACACTCCTATCACAGCTGTCAAGAAAGAGCCAAATTCTGCGTTTTGAAGTGGACCTCATATTTGAGCAGAGCAAAAAGTGCAAAAGAAAGGAAATAACTACTCGAGCTTAGACTACTACATTTGCCCATCCTCTTGCCCAAAGAAAACAAACCAACCCTTGACATGCACGCATATTCCATTACCTCCTGCAACTGGATCATCTCTGCCTCCATGCTCTTCAACTTCTTCTCATTTTCTTTGGCCTGCGCCAAGATCTCTTCTCTGGAAGTACGTGTGTCCTCCAGTTCCCGCATGTAATCCTTCATTTGTGCCTGAAAAGGGAGAACAGAAAAGGATAAATTTTTGATCAGCCACATTAACAAATTGGGTTTGTCTTACGGAAAAAATGGATGGAAAATGGAAACGGGGTTTCATTAATCTTCTGCTACCAAAAAGGTTGCTGTAAAAACAAAAGGAATCATCCTTTTCCCATTTCACAAGTAACAAGGAGAAGCAGTAACGGAAGCAAACAGGACTCCTTAAACTGTGTAGGGGCAGAAAAAGCCATATATAGTGAGAGGGAAGGGTACAGGAAGCTTTCTAGTGAAGCAATGGAATGGACAGTCCAGGGAAAGTTTGTGGAGTTTTTCCTAAGAACAGATGCCAGTAGAAGTTACAAAAATGTAACAGAGCTATCTTGTGGCGGGAGAAGGCCTAAATGATATTTAAGTCCCCCTAGCTTTGCAGCTCCATAATCCTTTCCAAAACCACTGACATGAGGCAAGCACTAGAGCGGACTTTCCCTAGAGCTTGTCTCCCGGGAAGTGAAACAGGCAGATGGAGGTTAAAAGGATATTTGAAATGCCAGTAAATCTTTTGCAGTAAATTGCTAAAAGGTTCTGCTGCTCTTGTGATACTGATGCATGGTTCTCACAAGGTGAGACCTTGTATCCCATTTCCCTGGGTAAATGATCTACACAATAACAGCTAAAACAGTTGAAGCTTCTCACCTGCAGTTTGCGGAGCTGCTTGATGGCTTCTTCACGATTCTTGTTAGCAGTGTCTATATGGCTTTCCAAATCCTTTAGGTCCATCTCTAGCTTCTTCCTGGCAGCCACTGCGATGGAGCGCTGTTTTCGTTCATCTTCCAATTCCACCTCCATCTCCCGCACCTGTATGGAGAAATACAGGCATCAGCATTTCAGCTCCTTGATTTTCCAACAACCCCTTTTCACATCCCCTTTCAAACTGTACATAAGTGCAAGCACGTAACTTGTTTTCATTCTTCCTGGCAGGGGGATGGGCTAACATGCCTCATTAATAAAGCCACATGAGTTCCTTTGATAGACAAAGGCTGTTTGAACAATCATGCACACAAGAGGGAAGCCTTACAGCTCTGCATCACTGCCTGGAGAGCTACCATTAACAAGAATCTGTGGATTGGCGCTGTCTGTCTAACCATCTTTGGACACAAGTGCCTTTGTGTACCGAACACTTTCAGGATTTATAGAGCAATTCTTACTTGTCTAATCAGCTGTTTCTTCTTCTCTTCATTCTGTTCATCACGTCCCTGGAGGTCCCGGTCAAACTGTGCCTTCATGGCCTGTTGGTTCACTTCTAGCCGCAGTTTGGCATCCTCTGTGGCCTGCAGTTCATCCTCCAGCTCTTCCAGCTGTGTCTTCATCTCCTCCACCTGCTGCTCCAGGGCTCGTTTAGCCTTCTCCAGCTCATGGACCTACAGCACAGTACCACACATGAGGTTTCCTCAAAAAGCACAGTCAATTTCACCTATCCTAAGAGCAAAATAGTCTAAGAACAGCCACTCACAAAAGATAAGATACAAGAACACCGCATTTGTCCCTTGTATTGGGGCAGAGATAGGTCTCAAAGCCAGCTGATCGCATACCTGCAAGCTGCCAGTGTGAATCACGATTACCTGTTAGTTCTGGTAAATGTATGTGTTGGGGAGAGGGGAGTGGGGGGAAGCATTTGTCAGCCCAGTCCTGACCTACTGGAGACTTATCAGAGCTGGATACCTCTGGTTCTGACAGAATTCAAGAAAATATTTTTCACCTCTGAACTTTTTCTTTTCCTTTCTGCTTATCACAACCTTTTTTTGTCTGAAATACTGGAGTTACTGTCTTCCATTGTCTGGCTAATCCCTGTATTTTACATATCAGGCGCACATCATACCTTCAACTCTGCCATAATGATACTAGTTAATTTTCAGTTTGCCACTATCTCATTTGGGTCATTTCCAGGCTCTTCCAACCCATCTTTCCCCCTCACTAACGTAACACAACCGTAACATTCACAAACTCCCAATGTGTCCACTATTCTCTAATACATTCCTCTGTAGTCACACCAGCATAAGCTTTTTGCAGTATTAAACTAACAATATCGCTGTGTGCCATTTCCTGCCCAGGTATTTTAACTTCATACTTACGCTTTTCCCAACATCATCCTTTGAACTCATCAGGTCTTCCATCTCTGCACGGAACTGCTTATTGATTCGTTCCAGCTCAGCTTTCTGCTCTATGGCTTCTTCCAGGGCTCTGGCCAGGGAGAGGGCCTTAGTCTCCTTCTCACGGGCTTCTGCCTCAGCACGGTCCCGTTCTTCTGCATACTTGGCTGAGATGTTCTTCTCCTCTGCCAATAGCTACAAGAGCACAGCATCAGTATTCCGAGAAATTACTGACAACTTTCTAACAAGGTAAACATGCATCTTTTTGTTAGTGTCTTCTTAACAGTGTTCTGCCATGGAGAGAAAGAACCAGGAAAACGCAGCTTCAAAGAATGAAGCATGCCATCCCACCTTTAACTGTGCTGACCTCAAATGAACAAACTTCTGATTCTCCAGGCCTCAAACCTATTATTTCCAACTTTCTCTCAAATATGGCCTACAAACAATGCTTTGAACTTGATCTTGTTCTTGCCATAAATTTTACCCCTTTGGGAAAAGGAGCATCACTAAATTTCTTATGCATGGAACAGAGTTAATTTACTTCTAAGAAAATTTGTAAGTTATGCCTTAATTCAGAAATAAATATGCATTCTCCAAGCAGCATTGCTTAAGTATTCTTAAAGCAGACCTGTCAAAAAGATGCACCTCCTGCACGCCTTGTGACAGAAGTCATACCTGATCAAACTTCTTCTGCTTCTTCTCTAGGTTGGAAACAATCTGCCGCTGATGATCAAGGTCCACAGCAAGATCATCCAGCTCTTGCTGCAGGCGGGTCTTTGTTTTTTCCAGCTTGTCATAAGCAGCCATCTTCTCTTCATAACGCTGGCTCAATCCCTCCAAGTCCTTCTGCAGCTTCTTCCTGGCTTCCTCTGCTGACTCAAGGCAGCCCAGACCATCGTCCATCTTCTTCTTTGCATCTATTGCCTGAAGGACAGAAAAGATTGCACATGAAGCCACACCGCAGATAACACTATGTCATATACTGACACCAAAAGTTGAGGCAGTAAGTCTGCTCATTTTCAGAAATGGTATTACTCCCCCCTCAAATACTACTGTATGACTGAATCCCCAAAGGAATTGCTGTACAAGCAGTTTGTATGACTATCATCAGAGACCTCTTCATTTCCTCTCTCACCCAAGTCGGTAGGATCACCCATTCCTGGGAAAGATTCTGTTACTAGAAGACAATTCTGCATTTAGATTTTACTTCCTTCAAGACAGACCTGCACTTAAGCTTCCTCTCAAAAGTCACTGGTTTGTGAGATGCAGACTCTGTACCTGTTGCTGAAGAATAGAGATCTGTTTCTCCAGGTTTCTCTTTGTCTCCTCCTCTTCTTCCAGTTGCTCTTTGAAACTGTTCTTCTCATCTTCCATTTGCTTCAGCTTAGTGCTGAGGCTCAGTTTTAGGCGAGTCTCCTCCTGCAGCAGCTCCTATAAAGCAAACATCCCAGTGGAATTCAGCACTGCTCCTTGGCTTTAAAGGCTCACAATCCTCACGTACTCTCTCCAGAACGAGTACTTTTGAAGTTGAGTATAAATATGCAACTTATTTTACAGATAAGATAACCGAAGACAGAATTTAAATAATTGTCTTCCAGTGAGTCAGTACAGAAACAAAATATTCAGAAGGGTCCTATTCTCTCGTACACTCTAATGATTAAAATATACTACTTCCCCACACAAGCCATCCACAGTTCTTTCTGGAGCCCTCTGAGTAGCACACAAAGCATTAAAACCTTTCCTAACAATAGCGTGACTGTACTGTTACATGACTTTCTCATATTCAAGTATCAAAGAAATAGACAAATGGGCTGAAGTGATTTAGCATGGTTAAAAACAACGTTGGTCTTACAATTCTGCTAAGACACTGGTCATTTACCAATTTAGGGCACCAACATTTATTGACTTTTGCTGCCAGTGCTTGAGCTGAAGGATCTGTAAAGACTGATAAGACCAGTCTTCAAACTAGTGCATATTTTTTTCTACTGTGCACTATCTTTGAGTCTGTTTTTTAAAAATGTAGTAAGTAGACAGAATATCAGTGACTGCTCAAGGTTACTTAGTATCTAAGGTTTGGCAAGCTCTTCCCTTCCTTTCCAACCTTCTGCTTAGTACGCCATGGTTTACCAGAAAAGTCATATTCTATTAACTGTAAATGATTGTTTTATCCCAAATTATAAGACCAAGCATGATTTTTTTTCCTGAAAAAACACCAAATTAATTGAATCTATCGCTTCCTTGACATCCAGTGGCAAATAATATTTTCTGCTTAACTTTACAAATTTACTGAAAATTACACACACACAAAACCCCTGTCAAATACTTGACTCTAAAGATCTCAAAAAAGAACCTATCATTCCAGTGCATTCTAGCATTAAAAAGCTCTCAAGCAGAAAGGTGAGAGGACTTCTAAAATCTAAGACAGGGAAAGTTACATATGTTCCACATACTGAGGCATTGGAAGCAACATAAACAGCTTGTTTCTGTAGAAATGTCCTCAATACCATGCACTATAACCCCTTAGCAAAAAAAAGGCAGACCCAATCCTTTGAAATGTTGTATACCCAGCATTTAATGGTGCCCAGAGGGGTTTCTCACTTTAAGAATTTGTAACAGACACTGGCTGCACCACACACAAATGCCTTGGCCTCCAAAGCTCTCACCTGCGTATCCTGAAGCTGTGATTCCAGAGCAGAGAAGTCCTTTGCTAATTTGATTGATTTGCTGTCAGACTGGTTCAAAAGACTTGTGACATTGTCCAACTCGACCTGAAGGAGAGATCAGAGTATCAGTTATTAAATGCATCAAAAACAAAGCCAGGAATGGGTGAGCAACTATGAGACCCGAAAGTGAAAACTAAGGCACCTCTCAATAGTAAGGCATGTGTATAATCTCTCAGGGGAATGAATGCATCATTTCCAAAGTGCCAGGGATGAAATACAAGAAGATTTTTACTCGGGATCACCTCTGTCTCAACAGCCTTCTGGTTATAGTGGTGGTGGGTTTTTTGGGGTTTTTTTTGTGTTTGGGATTTTTTTTTTGTTTTTTGGTTTTTTTAAGGCCTATGTGAGGTTTTAGACAGCCTGGCAAGAATTTTAAAAGCTTCTATTAAACTAACTCTCTTCTATTTTGTACTATCTGCTTCAGGACTATGCCTGGAGTCTCAAAATTACATTTTAACACTCCAAAAGATAGTGCACATACTGGCAATGCTCAACTTTTAAAGACAACCCTCCATAAAGGAGAAGGCAGAGGACAATGCTCTGTGCGAATCAAAGGGATTTGTTGTTCCCTGAAGAAAGGAGAAGAAAACCCTAAAATTTCCACATCACCCTTGAACCACCCTTCATCACCATCAGCCACATTACAAAGCTTCAAGACACTGTCTTCCACATCACTTACACAATCGTCAGACTGTTTGTGCCACTCTAGGTTCACAAGCAGCTAAATGTTTACAGAACTGTACAAACCACTGCTTGCTGAAGGGGAGCAGACATGCTGATACATTAACCAGTTGCCATTTGAGTTCTGTAAGCCTTACTTCACCTTCTCAGGGCTGCTCATGATAAGTGACATCCATTCAAATGTCCTGCCCTGGCAATGAGCTGAGTTTGCATAGTCGTTGAAAAGCAAACTATGGATTTGCTTTTTGGAGAAACTTTGTTCTCAGGAGGAATGAGGTACCATCTACTGCCTTTTCTCTCTAGCCCTGGGCTGGGTCAGAAGCTAAGGAAAACCCACACCACTCACCTGCAGTTTGTTAACCCTCTCAGCCAGTTCGGTCTTCACTCTTTCACCTTCTGTAAATTTCACCTGCAGTTCTTGGAGCTGAGCATCTACTTTTTTCCGCTTGTGCTCAGCATCCCCTTTGCCCTGCAGAAGAATCTTCACCTCGTTGGACAGTTCAGCCCTCTCACTTTCCAGAGCTTGTTTTGCTTTTTCAAGATTTGCTTTCACCTGAAGGGGAAAAAAGAAAAAAAAAAAAGCAAAACTCCTCAGACTCTAGATATAGCAAGATCCTTCCACTGAGTACATTTCCACCCCCCCACCAAGCAAGCCAATGTTGCACGTTTGGCAGCAAAGCTGTAGACTGTTTACTTAGAAAAAACAATCTGAACAGCCTGTCACTGATAAGCAGGAGACAATCTAACAATGAGACAAGACAACAATACAGGACATAGTCTTGCACCATCAGACTTCCAAATTAAAGGCTGTACAAGTCAACAAGTGCTAGTAGTGAAAAGGGTGTAATTGCTACGCAGTGTAAAATGCCTAATGTGAAAAACAAATTAATGCAACTACTTAAAACAACTTCATATATGCTTCATAGTGAAAAAGGATCTACCAAGGGAAGAAGAGTACACAAATCAGAAGCCTAGTATCATGAACACTTCACATTCTTCTGCAGCTTTAAGACATGGTCATAGAGCAGCTATCATATCAGGGAGGTTGCCTGCTTTGACCTGAAGTTTTCTGTTCCACATACCCGTTTGGTTTGTTCTAACTGCTCTGCCAACTCCTCAATAGCTTGTGAATGTTTCTGCCTCATCTCTTGGATTTGAGCCTCATGAGTCTTTGCCTCCTCTTCAAGGGTCTTCTTCAAAACCGTTACTTCTTGTTCTCTCTTTGACCTGCAAAATTCACAAATTCCATTTAGATGCCAAGGAGAGAACCAAACAGATGTGTATATCCACCGGCAGCATCTCTAATGCAGAAATGCCAAGGTCTGTTTAGCCTTACAAGCTATAAAGACACTTTTCCAAGTTAGAACACCTTATTGCAACCTTCTGAAGCGCAAGCTGGCAGCATTACTGTCAGCCTGGGAAGTAATAGCCTGAAAGTACGAATGTTTCAGGGTTCTCACTAACACTATGGTTAGGGAGCAAATTAACTTTCTTACATCAGGTGAGATCACAGTCTTGACTACAGCTTGCACACTACCTCCTTTGGTAGTCACTGAGGCTGCTAACCAGCCTACCCGGATAAAGGCAAAGACTTGCTTTGGTAAGAGACTGGATGTGGCAGCATTTATTAAAAAAGTCAAAACCAAGTAAGACGACACAGCCACACATTGGAGTTACCTGAGCTCTTGCTGAGCAGCTGTAGAATCTAGTGTGTCTTCTAGCTCCGTTTTCAATGCTTCCAGCTCTTCTCCCAGATCCCGCTTCTGTTTTTCAGCTTTATTCCTGAATGCTCTCTCTGACTCCAGGTCTTCTTGCAGCTCAGTGATTTGAGATTCAAGTTCCCTGATCTTTTTCAAGGCCATGTTCTTCTGAGCTGCCTCTTCTTCCACCCTGTGTTCAACATAGGGTTCTGGTCAGAGCCAGATTTAAACCAGATGTAAATCAAAACCACCTGTCCTACCAAGAACAATCAAGAAAAAAGCTGGTATTGGTCAGCTCTACAATATTACATTCAAACTTTGATCCATATATCATCTACAAATTCTAAATTCTATCTCCCAGTACTTGAGAGAGCACAATTACTTACCTTAAAGAAGGGGACAGAGAGAGACTGACAACAGAAGAAAGCAGAAGAGAAAGCACCGTTTTACATTGGAAATTGGACACTTTAGTGAATAGATGAATATAGCAACTACCAGAGAGACAGTATGTTGCCACTACTTTCTAACCCCCTCTGAAATCTTACTGCTCCAGTGAAACAGGTGCCATGCACATTACATTCATAGTCTAGCTCTGTACAGAGGATGTGGCAGCGAGCAGCAGCCAAAGAACTGTGACGCTGAGGACATGGTTCTTAGCAGACCACAGACTGAAATACAACAGCCACAGATTTCATTTAGTCCTTATTCCAAAGTAACACAAAACAAGAAATACTTCCCAACCTGGCGGTCCCTGAACCCTTCAGGTCAGGTTCTCACCTAGCCAAGGCTGCCTGCAGTTCCTCTTCCTTCTTGGCCAGCTGCATTTTGAGTTCTGCAATCTGAGCCTGCAGCTCAGCAATCTGGTCATGCAGATCACTGGAGTCTCCTTCAAGCTTTCGACGAGTCTTTTCCAATTCTTGCCTCTGCTTTTCTTCGCGTCGCAGACGTTCTGATGGAGATGGAGACACATTAAGTTACACAGATGACACATACTCAAAGAACATGATACAAACAGATAAAATAAAGTTATTTAAGCCATAGCTTCCTTCCTAATAATACACCTGTCCAAACTATAGCTGGAACGCATTATTCTGTCAGGACCTATTCATGCAGCTACCTCCATAGTTTGCATTTAAAACATATCTGGGCAATTTCCCTTTCCTTCATCTTACAGACAGACCTCCTTCCACTCTTTCACGGTAATAAACAATGCAAGTCTCTCCCAACACCCACGCCATCCGAACATAAGCACTCATTAAGTGATGCTGAACACATGGTCTGTTCTCCCTTTACCGAAGCTAAATAGGTTGCTTCCTGCTGTGTTAACCTGGGAAGTCTCCAGATGACATGTCTCTAGCTTGAACTCTGAAGAACTTGTGGAAATAGGATATCAGAAACAGCACTAACCCTGACAGATTGATGCTGCTGGAAGTAGAAAAGTGGAGACACTTCCACAGCAGGAGAAGAAAGAGAACCAGCCTCTCTTCTCCATTGGCCTACTGCTTTGGAGAGGATTTTTATTTAGATCAAGGGCTCAGCTGACAAGGCACATAACCTTCAGCCAGCCACTGAACAGTTCTATCAAACCAATCAATAGCATACACACTATAGACTAATTTTTAACCCCTCAAGAACTGGAGAGGACTAAAACTCTACAAATAAAACTGAAGTTCAACAAATTTTAACAAGACACTACCTAAAACTAAACAGGCAAGCCCTTTGCTGGATCTGCCTTTAAAAAAGAAAAATTAAAGCCAAAACAACCTTCAAGGTCTGTGATCATGGCCTCATGCTTATTCTTGAGTTTGGCTAAACTCTTAGATTTCTCCTCTTCTTCTGTCAGGTTCGTTGTAAATTCAGACATTCTGTCTTCCAACAGTTTCTTTTCCTGCAGAATTGAGAAGGCAGTGTTAAAGCAGTTGCTTTAACTGCTTAATCTCATGAATCACATGAGATTTGTCCAGAGTTGACTCTGTTTGAAGATGTCCATGTCGTGAGTGCCTACTCCTGCTACAATGAAACTTGAAACAAAACAAATCCTTTCAGGATTACAGATAGTATTCAAATAAATGGTTACTTCAAGATTTGTATTTGATAGCCCTTTTAAAGTTGAAAGGGAAGTCTGTTTATGAAACAACTTGATACTTTTTGGCATAACACTGTATCAGAAAGTTTGCACATAGCCTTGACTAAATAAGGATCTATTTAAATATCCCACAATAATGACTCATAAAGAATAGGGGCTAATTTCAAAAATTCAGGTCAGAGTTGCCAAAGACATAACTGAATTAGTTCGTAAGTTTGCCCATAATACGGGAAAGGTCAGCCTTTGGTGGTTGGCTCCAGGCGAAACACCTGTACATCTTTAGCCTGTATAAGAAGCTGCAGGAGTCTTACCTTAGCCAATTTGAGATTCTGATCTTCCAGAACTATCACATCTTCTTCCAGTTTCTTCAATTTGGCCTCTGTGGTCACTTTTTCTAGCTGCAACTTCTGCCTTGCACTTTCCTCTTCTTCAAGCTGCTCCTCTAGTTCCTTTACAACACCCACAGAAAAGCAAGACATTTGTCAGTGCTGCTCGCTAAGCAATGTAACAACGCATCAGCGATACTACAACTTGGAAGGTTTCTTTCCCCTTCCTTCAAGGTATTATTATTATTTTCCAGAAGTGACATCTCTGTCATGACTTAATACAACATACTGCATTCTAATGAACAAGTTTTCTAGCAGAATAAATAATCTGCAAAGAAGAATGCTACCATCCCTAAAACATCTGGCTTAAGCAAAGACTGGTCTTATTATTTGACAAGTGGCCATCATTTTCATCTTCAAGAATGGAACAGCTTATTCCAGATGACTGACTGAATGCTTCAGGCTAAGCACCAGAATCGCTGTGTTCTATTGCTATTTCCACAGCTAGATTTTCATATGCCTTTTTTTGTTGTTCTTTCTCTCCCATTTCCCTTCAAGCTGAGACAAAAGAACCCTTACTATCCTCTTTACTGACCAGAGACAGCATTCTTACGGCACTACCTGAATGTTCTGCTGCATTTTCTTCTTTTCAGTCTGGAGATGTTGACACCGTTCTTCCTCTTCCTCCACCCTTGCTTCCAGGTCATGACATATCTCCTCCAGTTCTTGTTTCTTGGCTGTCAGACGGGCTCTAATCTCCTCAGCTTCAGCACAGAGTTCAGTTTCTGCTTGCAACTGTTCCTGCAGCTGCATCTTCTCTGCCATTAGCTACATTGGACACAAAAGCAGAAATAAGACAAGCTCAAATTTACCAAAGCACTTCGCAATCTGTGTTATGTGCTCCTGTGTTCCACAGTTACAATCTTCATCATTGCAGCAGTCTCCGGCTGCTAATAAAAAGCTAAGTATCAAAATACAATTTTCAAGTGATTGTTCTCCTTCACAAACCATGCACTGCAACCACGTTAGCCTTAACAAATTTCTCAAGACCATGTCCATTTGAAATAAGGACATTGCCTAGTTTTCCCTTGCAAAAGTAACACAAATAATTATCAGCCCTAGAGAAAATCAATCCTGCTGCCGCCTTCTGTGTTCCAAACAAAAAAGGATTCCATTAATCATGAGGTTGAAGCCAATTGGCCAAAGGAGACTTTTCTTCACATAATGGCTAGAGAAGGGCAATATGCGATCACTGTACAAAATGACCTGCTAGAGGAATGGAACTGGGAAGAAGGGCAGAGGAAACTGAACAAGATGGCAGCCAGGTCACATATTTCAACAAGTTTGAATCCTGCAACTTGCATCAGACCAATAAAGCAAAAGAGAAGCTCTTAAGCAGTTGGCCAGGTAGAGACAGAATGACTTTTACACGTGAGATTTGCAAACTCACCTGAGCCTGGAAGGTCTCCATCTCACTCAGTCTATTCTCTGCAGCTAGCTGCTTCTCCTTGACCTTCATTAGTTCTTCTTCCTTGGCCATCATCTCCTCTTCCTGTCTGCTTACTTGCAGGAGAGGCTTCACCTGAAAGGGAAACCAAGGGAATGAGTCATGTATAAGGAACAAGGAAAACATGAAGAAATGCTCTTGTACTTGATAAGCATTGAATAAAACAACATTTTAGGTAAGTGTCATATTTGAAGGCCTGACCAATTGTTTTGCTGTGAACACTGGGAGGATCAGAGAGGACTAAATATTGTCTACTCTGACAATAGCACGCTTTCTGCCTGCCCAACTTTTCCTCCAGGACAGGATGCATCAGGAAAGGGTTGGTTAAATTCCAGACCCTCAAGGGCTAAGTAGTAACAGCAGGAGAAGAAAAAAGTTGACATAAGGTGGAAAAATTCACAGATAGGTCAATGTAAACAAACAAACAAACCCCAAACGAATAAATAACCCATCAAAACCCCTTAGGAGTCACTTCATAGGTAAGAAAAACACTTTAAACTCTACTCTCAACTCTCATTTAGCTGCAAAGTCTCCTGGCTAAAAAGCAAGAAATCCCATACATTTAGAAATGAGACCATTTCTTCATGTGTTCATTGTCTTTACAAAGGTAAAATATTTACAAGTCTAACAGCAAGATCAGACCTCAGTGCTTTTCCTTTGCCTTTACAACCCTGGAGAAAGATATAACAAGCCATCCTCATATTAATGCTTTTTGTCTAGCTAAATTGACTCGCCCAATAGTAAGTGACTCTTTGAAGTACCATACCACCAAAGCAAGTGATGCTCTGACTCTTCTTAGGCATAAATCATTAAAAGATGACTTCTGCTTTCCCACAACATTACTTGGATATAGCCTTGCACTTGGTTTATGCAGGCATACTGCATAGCTATAAAATATGCTATGATACTCCCTGCCTAAATGAACCAAGGTGTAGTTGCCAGACAGTCCAATTGCAGAAAAAGCAGGTTCTGTGCTCTGGTTCAACCTGAGAAGTGGGAAGTGCAACCAAACTGTCAAAACTGCGAAGGGAAAAACATTACCTTGGTGAACAACCTCCACCATTGCCAGTTCCGCAGTTTCAAATACGCAGCACAGTTCCTCTGAAGCACTTTCATGGCTGTCAATTGCTGTTGGCGCTTGGCAAAGGCTCTGCAAGGTAAGTGGAGGTCAGACAAAAGAACCCTTAGCGGCAGGTAATTCTCACCACCAAGTCCATTCTTAGATACCTCTACATTTTTACTTTAGAAGGTTCCCTCCTTAAAAATGGTACAATGTCCAGTGAACTTCCTCTATCTTTTCAAGTTTTTTTTCTGCTCAGGTAAGAGTGGTTATCCTTTCCTTTATTCAATTTCCTATTCAATAAAGTTTTTCCCTAATATCTTCTAATCTGAAAAGCCTCACTATTTTCACTTCAAAAAAGGGAGATCTGAAACAGAGGTGTGTTTTCCTGCCAATCTGACAGATACTACTTTTGTTTTTAAAAGTGTACCATTTGCAGTCCTACCTAATAGCTTAAGAGAAATTCTACACACTTCCTGGATCAGTACTGTACGAAGACCTTTTCATTTTCACATTTGCAGTTCGCAGCACTTATTTCAAAAACATTGTGTGCTGTACAGTATTGCTACAGAGAGGAATAGAATTTACTGCTCTGGAAGTATGTGGGATAAGCAGCACATGATGTTTCTTGCAGGTGCCAGAAGTCCATCATTTCAGACACCAGAAAACCCTAAAACACCATAAATTGTTATATACAACAAATAAATGATGGCCTTTCTGACAAAAAATAATTTCTAGTCAGCTTTTTTTGAGGAGAAACTTGTATTTGAATGGGAGAAATATACATGTCTATAATGTACTTTACAAAACAGAGTCCTTACTTTCTGGCCAGGTAGCCTCTGCAGCATGCTTGGAAGCCAATAATGACATCTGTGATTTTCAGGTCTCTCTCTTCTTCAAGATGAGCAAGGACTCCAGCTCTGAAAAACACTTTACTCTGTCCAATTCGGTAAAGGTTGGAATCCAGCTCCAATGCTTTGATCTAAAACGAGAGAGAGAAGAATTCATCTCCTGCAAAGACTGCTTCACTTGAAGCATCACAGAACATATTTGTACCTCGAGGCTGTAAGATACCCCTTCCCTACAAGGCACCACTCATGCCAAACAAAGTCGCTAGCTCCCAATAAAGTCCTGTCCCAATTAGAGGGGTTGGACCACAGCTAAGAACAGCATGAAATGGAGGTAACCCGAGACAGAAAATAGGATAGAAAGCATTGTTCTATGCACCACCACATCAAGTACCCAGAACTACAAGGATCCTGTGAGGAGCTTATGCCTAGTCCGAAGAGCCCTCTTCCTATCCTAAAGGAAACACATCTGTTGATCCTTCCTATTTATATTTTCCCAGTCCTAATCTTGTCAGAAAAAGGCACCCTAACCCTCTATCCCATCCTTTATTTGCTGTCAACACTTCTACTTGTTAAGAGGAAAAAGGTATACTCCTTTAAGACAGAAAAAAGGGAATCCCTTACAGCCAACTTCAATTCAGTCTCCCCTAGTCTTCAAGCAACACAGCCAAAGCTTTCCCTTTGAAGCAGGCAATTCTGCAGAAACTAATTGGAGCCTTCACTGAAAGCATTTGTCATCAGCAGGCCATTACAAAAAGTTTGTTGAAGCTCAGTACTTTAAGCATGTGCTAAAGATAACATTAACACTTCTAAGCATTTTGATTACATGAATACTGCTGGCATCTCAAAGTGTATGCATCTGTGGAAACAGAAAGATCCTCTTTGCCTAGGATTACTGAACCTCATGCTAGTCAAAAGCCTCCATCTGCGAAGCCAAGAGAAAGCTTTTTGCACCCTCCTTCTCTCAGACAAAACATTTGACTTTGGAATTTTGGTCTGTGAGTACAAGATATATTTAACATGCACATCTCTGATTGCCAAACCACACCTATAAAGTTTATTCTATTAATGCAGAGTTTCTGGGATGTCTTACCATCAGCACGCAAGCCTGCTTTCCATCCATAAATCCTTTGGGAATTGCATTTGGAGTTAATATTTCGTATCTGAAAAGCAGAAAGCATTAGACTAGTTACACAAGTATATTTGAACACAACAACAACCTATCAGTAATGCGTTCCTATGCGATTATGAGTTTGACAGTTTATGGTCTTGTTGGAAGAAAAACATTGCATCTCTAGACAACGGAGTATGAAGCAGCAGTCTTAGATGGGGTCCTCTATGCCTCACCTTAACTACACGCCTACTAGAGAAGTCAAAGATGCTTTTGGGAGGTTCTGTGCTAGGGAATACCAAGGGACAGATATGCTGCCTTTGAAAACAGTGGCAAGCTAGTTGCAATAAAATACTTCAATTTTTGCACTTATGTTTTAACTTTGCCAGGGTAAAGACTGCTTCAGATTCTTTTCTAGGCCTTACCTTTGTCTGAATTCCTGGAATACAACTCTGTTGGGGAAACCTTGACGGCAAATACGGATTCCCTCCAGCACTCCATTACAGCGAAGCTGGTCGAGGACCAAGTGCGGATCTAGTTTTCCAGCCTAGGGAGGAAAAAGTATATTTTATAACTACCACAGAACTTTTACAAAAGGGGCTTATCCCTTTGCCTCACCCCCTTTTTTGTAAAGCAGCCAGTTCTCTCTTTTCCAGTTAGAAGCAATTGAAAGCTTTTATGCTACCTTAAGAAGAAATGCAAAGATCGGTCTCAAAAATTTTGGTAAGTATACTGTTATTTAGGGTGACTTAAAAAAAATATCCTGAGAAAACAAAACATCTTTAAAATCTCTTGCAAAACCTGACAAGAGACAGCAACCCAGCCACATGCCCCAGGAAGCCCATGTAAGACTGCATGGGCTGTACTGTTATAAACTCTTTACCTTTTTCTCATGGTTGGGGATAATGCAACGGACAAAGTTGGGGTTGGTGTTCCTCAAGGTAGCCATCAGTTTAGCCAGCTGTTCTTTATAGAGCTGTCCCACTGTTCGGAACATACCCTTCCTGGTTTTAAAGGCTCCTGGCAATGCTGTGTCTGACATACCAGCTACCTGATCCAGTCCAACAATACGGTCAACTAGAGAGAGCACAAGAAAGTGTTAAAATTCTACCACAAACAAAGGAAGCACTGGAACGTACAGAGAACATCTGGGCAGAACAGGATAAATGACAGGAGCTGCAGGATCCTTTTTGCTTCATCTCTACACAGATGTCGACTCCTGTACAGAATTTGTGCAGGGATAGGAGCAGGAAGGAAAAAAAGCAACAGCTCACTACAGGAAGTTTGAGTGATGGAGTCAAACTTACTCCCAAACATATTCTACTGATGCTCTGGATGGCAGCTCTGGAAGAGCAATCTAGAAGTGAGTTTCAGATGCTTCTACTTGCTTAAGTTACAATGAAAAAAACCAAAAGTTCTAGCTGCTAGCCCAGCAGAGTCAACTATTAGTTAACTCTGACCCAGAAGGGGCCACAGATAGAGAAAAAGCCCAGCTTCACTCTTGTACTACAGGCAGAACTGCCATGACTGGTGATCAGAAAAGCCGTATCTACTTGTAAAGTGAGCAAACATGGTAAAAGGCATGATAGAAACCAAACCTCAAGATACCACTGTTTGAGTTATTTTTGGTATACAAGTATTCTATGACAGAGACATGAACATTACTACAAGAAAGTCAGAACTCCATGCTCCAGCAGATTCTCCACTATGCCATAGTGACATCCGAACACTGATGAAGCTATCACCTTGATGAGTGGACTCTACAGATCCCTTTATTCAACAGAAGCCAGCTAGGTCTGAGAGTAGCAGGGGCAAGATGAAACTAAAGCGTTACTTTTTCCCATTGCTTTTCTACATGGAGATAAAAATTCACCCACCCAACCAAACCCAACTATAATACTATAAATTTCCACACTCTCAGTACATTTTTATTTAGCGTTTCAAGCTACTATTTCACTTTTTTTTAG
Source organism: Podiceps cristatus (assembly GCA_000699545.1). NCBI lineage: Eukaryota > Metazoa > Chordata > Aves > Podicipediformes > Podicipedidae > Podiceps > Podiceps cristatus. The sequence goes on along the minus strand of KL265958.1, from coordinate 7,053 downwards.
TGGTTGGCTGATGCCTACACTCAGGCTCCCAGTGTTCAGAAAATACATCAACTTGTGCTCAACTGGCTTCTGATTAAAAAACCCTGCTAAAAGAAACCCCTACAAAAAAGAAATAAGAAAGGAAACACTGATTCACAGATAATATTAGTTTAGAACTGCTCACTTCTAGAGCAGCTGTTGGAATAGGGTCAAGGTTGTCTTATCAGAAAGAAAAGAAGTTTATGTCACTAAATGACATCACAGGGAAATCCACAGATGAGCGTCCCAGATTGCAGCTAGACCAATCCTCTTAAAAATCTTGAACCCTGCAATCTACATCAAGATACCAAAAAGGACAGTCACTTGCAACAGAAGATCCAGCTAAGAACAATAAACAAGAATTCATAAGCTGTGGTTCAGTTGACATTTCAAGTCCAAAAAGGAGTCTCACACAGCAACGTTAGGCACAAGTCGCTGACAACCATTTTTCATACAGTACAAGTTCCTTTGCCAAACCATCCATCTTCTAAATGATCACCAGCTGAAGTCAAATCCCAATACTAGAATCAATGTTAAACTGAATTTCAGTTTAAACACAGTCTCAAATCTTCCTTACAAACCTTGCAAGAAATACAGCCTTGCTAGCTCTACGTTGAAACAATTCACAGGGATTTGCTTTTAGCTGTTCCTATGCAAGTCTTGCAAGAGCAACCTTTAGCACCTCAATATGTCCATATTTTTCTTGTATCCACTTGCAAGGTGAGAGTTTTGCTTTTGTTTTAAAGTCCATAAGGAGCTACTAGCACAAAGCAGAGGAAATGAACAAGAAAGACAAGCAGGTATGACAAAGGGACAAAGAGAAGTTAACGGAAGCATTTCTTGCATGGCTCTAGGATGCATTACACACATGACACGACAGCTGAGCTTCTCAGTCACCTGGTTCTAGATGAAGAATAGGAAAGTGTTGATAGAAATAGGCTCTCTGAACGTTCTGCATCTCTGCAACAGACAGAGACGTCAAAGAAAACCCACCACAGAAAGTGACAGCAACAGTAAGACTCAAAAGCAGATAAACCCAGAGAAGATAAGAGTAAAATACTGAACAACGCTGCAGAAAGAACACACTAATTGCAGGACTGAAAACATAGATTCAACCTCAGATCTTGTGTTTGAGAGTTGCAGCTACGCAAGCTGCTGGGATGTAATGGTGCATTTATATTTTATCCTGGCATTCTTCATTTTGAGAAATAATTGCTATATATGCAGCAAGCTCAACATAGGTTCACTTCTGTCAACTTTTCTCTTGAGTTACAGTGAACTTTTAATGCAACACCATGATCTAAGCAAAGGATGTTCCAGATAATGCTCATCTTAGTGGCTTAGTCTTCAGGGAAAAAGAGGAACACAGCTCATCACAGACTTCTGATGATCAAACAAACTCTTCACATAAAACAAACAAAAAAATGAGATTAAGTTTAATTACATACCATCTTTCCACAGCTCAGACACAAACTTATCCACTGACTGGTGGAGAAGAGTAGCAATGTTATCATTCAGTGGATCCATATTCTTCATTAGCCATTCATCTGCTTTATAATCCACCTGGAGAAGATAAACACATCAAGAAACTGGGGGGAGAAACGGGGACAGAGATTTTCTGCAGCACAAGATGCAACAAGATCCTGCAAAGTCTAAAAAGTAACAGAGGTTTGCACAACAGGAGGTTACCTAATCATTCTTGGATTTGCCACCTAAGCAAGCATACCTACAAATTTTAAACCCTAACAAACAGCTGCATGTTCTGTTCTGACAGTAAAGAGTCAGAAGTGATTTGCAACACTAGTACGCACTGCTCAGTGTGACACAAAAAACAACCGCATCATCATTTTTGCTGAAATCTTGATGAAAGGTTGCTGAAAAGCACCTCCAATCTCACCAAGTCACAGAGAATAGATTTAAAGTGGTGTCAGTTTGACATGTCTTCAACTATACACATATAACTTTGTATTGGGTTTGTGGGGCAAGGTTTTGGTAGCCAAGGGGTCTACAGGGGTGGCTTCTGTGAGAAGCTGCTAGAAGCTTCCCCTATGGCCAACAGGGCCAATGCCAGCTGGCTCTAAGATGAAGCTATCACTGACCAAAGCCGAGCCCATCAGTGATGGTGGTAGTGCCTCTGGGATAACAGAGTTAAGAAGGGGGGAAAAAAAAAAAAAGTGCAATTGCAGCTGCAGAGAGCAAGAACTCTCCAGACAGAAAGGTCAGTGAAGAAGGAGGGGAAGGAGGTGCTCAAGGCACACGTTTGGTGTTGTGATGATGATGTTTTGATTTTGTGATGATGATGTTTTGATTTTGGTGCAGGGAATTCTTTGTGTGATGAATGGGGATTTTAATAATTCTTAAATATGTGATTCACAGAGGTGAGGGGTGGCAGATAGCAGAGCCTGCTTGTGATCCATCAGCCTCTGGGTTATGGGGCCAGCATGCTTTGGCTGCCCACACTGAGTGCCAAAAAGGAGTATGGTGGGTTGACCTTGCCTGGACACCAGGTGCCCACCAAGCTGTTCTATCACTCTTCTCAGCAAGATGGGGAGCGGGAAAAAATAAGATGGAAAAAAATCTTCATGATTCAAGATAAAGGCAGTTTAACAAAGCAAAAGCAAAGGCTGTGCATGGAAGCAAAGGAAAGCAAAAGACATTCTCTGCTTCCCATCATCAGGTGATGTCCAGCCACTTCCCAGGAAAGTAGGGCTTCAATATGCATAGCAGTCGCTCCAGAAGACAAACATCATGATAACAAATGCCCTCTCTCCTCCTCCTTTCTCTCAGCTTTTATTGCTGAGCAGATGTCACATGGTATGGAATAGCCCTTTGGACAGTTTGGGCCAGCTGTCCTGGCTGGGCCCCCTTGCAAGATCTTGCCCACCCCCCAGCCTACTGGTGAGGAGGGAATGCTGGGGAGAGCCTTGATGCTGGGTGAGGACTGCTCAGCATTAGCCAAAACACTGGTGTGCTATCAACACCTTTCTAGCTACCAGTATAAAGCACAGTACTATGAGGGTTGCTATGGGGAAAATGAACTCCATCTCAGCTAAACCAAATACAAACTTGCAGGCAAATCTCTTTAGGTCCTGTAAGGTCTACAGTAATGTAACAACTTTGTGAAATCTTCTACTGGTTTCCCATAGACAACCATTTTGGTAAGTAGTCACTTCTAAGAAGCGGTGGTTATGCATTAGAAAATACAGCAGACATTCCAACATTCACATTTTAGCTACTAGTTCTTTACCTTGCCAGCATAATGTATGATACAGAAGTCAGCTTTGTCTTTCAGCTGTTTCGGCTTCTGAAATTTGGGATGGGTGCCTTGTTCTTGTACAACTTTTTCCACAAAGCTTTTGTCTGTTGCTTTTGGGAACCAGCACTCTTCATCCAGCAGGGCCAGTATACCAGGAGGCCCAGCCTTAAAGAAGGGAAACATCAAAACATCATTAAATACATGACTACATCAATAATTAACACCTCTAGATGGCATGGGGGGGCGAGGGGGGGTGGGGGTGGGAGAAAAAGAGCCCATTGGTGACAGTTTCAGACAGAGAAGGAGAAACTATTCACTTCTGGTTCAAAGTATAGCACAGGGTCAGTAGAGGATTACAAAAGCTAGAAAGCTAGTTTCTAGCCTAAAGGTAGAGGTTACGTGCTCAATGACAACATTAGTGCAGCCATTTCTTGCTGCTTGACAGTAGAACAGCAAGCTTACCGGCTTCTCTATAAGGTCAATGCAGGGCTGCAGATCCAGGCCAAAGTCAATGAAATTCCACTCTATGCCCTCCCTCTGGTACTCCTCTTGCTCCAGAATGAACATGGTGTGGTTAAAGAGCTGCTGCAACTTTTCATTTGTGTAGTTGATGCACAACTGCTCAAAGGAGTTCAGCTAGTGAAGAAAAAGGTAGAAAGATGTCTGAACAGTTGTTTTTGAAGACACGTCTACTATTCACTTAGCACAAAAAATCGTATCATGTATCAGGAATTCAAGCTAGTGTTCTGTGTGGGGTGGACAGCCCTTTGTCAATAACCCCGCTTGCTTATGAAGTGCCTTTCCTGTCACGTGCCACTGCATCACTGCTGCAATCCCTAGGGAAGTTCATACACACTGTTCCTCAGACTTTTCAAAAGAACGTTTAGTTCTAAACAGCAGTAGAATTACTGCAGCTACTTAACCCAGGAACAGATAAGACTCTGTTTTTCTCACAAACTCAGAGGTGGCAGGTCCTCTCCAGAGGAAGAGGAAGCAACAGAAGCTTGAAGACAAATTCATAAAAGCATGTGGACTGGAAAGTCCTTTTTTAACCCTCATATATAAAGTCAGAACAAGGAAAGTGAGGGAAATTTCTTCAACATCTCCAGATTTCCTCGAACTGTAAGGACAAGGTTAATAACCAAGGGTGCATTGTCATGTTAAAACAACACTACATACAATGCAGCTGCTGAAGAGAACACTGTTCTACTTCCTTCGTGTTTTAGTAACTCCTACCCATGTATTTCCACTCCCCTCATTTTCATGAGACCCAGCAACCATGAAACCAAAGGTAGACTTGATCGTGGTGGGGGGGTGGGAAGAGGCTAAAACTAAAAATCAGCTTTTCTGTGGCTTAGTTTTCCATTTCATTAATAAATTGGTCCGATTCACCCTGCAGGTTCATATGAGCTAGGTGCTAGATCCAGCATAACACAGGTTGATAGGAGGCCTGGCTGGGATAATGGCAATGGCATGACAATTCTTTCCTGATTGCAGCCTGTGGTTGTTTCAGACTAAGTATAATGCAAAGCCACATTCTAAAATTGTTGGTTCATAGACATAATGGCTTGGCCTCATGGTTCACCGCCACCTATAGAGGGAGCTCCCACTTCCCCTCTTTTTCATCTCTCCCTTAACTTCAGCTCTTCCACTCCGACATTCGTCTTCCAGCAGTTTTTATGCTCAAATTCCCCTTTGCAGACTGATTCAATTATAAAACACCCTAAGAAAATTCATTCTGCAGAGCTAGAGGTGAAAAGTACAAGCAGTTGTAGCCAGGAGCAGCAGAGGGGAAAAAAGTTCATCCCTTTTCTGCTTCAAGGAGAAACTGTTAAATCAGTTTAGCTGTATGTGAAACCACACTATGATCCATGATTTTCATGCTTCTTGCAGAAAGTAGCATACATAGGTCAGAAAGTATGTTGGCTCTGATTCGGTCTACCTCCGCAGAATCACAGAATGGCAGGGGTTGGAAGGGATCTCTGGAGATCATCTAGTCCAACCCCCCTGCTGAAGCAGGGTCACCCAGAGCAGGCTGCACAGGAACACATCCAGGCGGGTTTGGAATATCTCCAGAGGAGACTCCACGACCCCTCTGGGCAGCCTGTGCCAGGGCTCTGTCACCCTCACAGTTTTTAATCATGCTCAGATGGAACTTCCTTTATTCCAGTTTGTGCACGTTGCCTCTTGTCCTCTTGTTGGGCACCACTGAAAAGAGCTGGGCTTTGTCTTGGTCTTTTCCAAAACTCATCAGAAGGAAGAAGCAGCTGTTTTTAAATATTTTTAATGAGGCTAACAGATTTCAGTGGACCATCCTTTAAATGTTTTGGGACAGATTAATGGGACATAAAATCTTAAGTCCAGTGGTGATCCGTAAGTCTACATGACATTTTGAAGACTTTTTTTGTAGGTTAGCAAACTCTTAAGCTGTGAGCTATAAAAAAATCAAGAACACCTCGAACTTCGAAATTAAAATAATTCTGATCCACATGTGAAAAAGAATATACAGCAATGAGATAAAACATTTGCAGAATACATAAAATACTACAGAACGAACCACTTAGGTTATTTAATAACCTATCTGACAGTTTGTATCAGCAGGGATCTCAAGTAACAAATGTGGAATACACATCCTTTCCAAAACTATCTTATTCTTTTCCATTTTTAAAGTGACTTCCTTTAGCAGTCTTTGCTCCATGGTAAACTGTGCTGAATGCAAGGACCTAACTTGTCCTTACCTCAAAAATCTCAAAGCCAGCAATGTCAAGGATTCCAATGAAGGACGCACCCTGTCGCTTGGTCTTATCCAGTGCCTTGTTGATACGCATAACCAGCCACCGGAACATACGTTCATAAGTGGCTTTAGCCAGCGCTTCAATGGCAAAGTCAGCCTAAATAGAAAAAAAACAAAGATCATGAGTGACATTATAATCCAAAGGATGGCACACAGTGTAAAGGATTACATTGTTTTGGCATCTAATGGCCATAGACATAGATGTTTTGGCATCTAATGGCCATAGACTGAGATTTTTCTCTCCACCACCAAACTCACTGAACAAGGCTCATTTCAAAGGTTATTCCCAAAGAAAAGTAGATGGCACAGTGATACTCCATAAACAAGAGTGGAGAATTTGTCTTACTAAATTAGTGTGTCAAAGCCAAATTTCAGGATCCTGCCTATTGGAGAAACCAATGTATAGTATTCAAGAAACAAAAATGATGCCCAGTCACCTCCAAAGACTATAGTAACATAGCATGTTTCATAGGCCCAAAGAAAAGCATTTAAATTATTTTGTAATTTAGGATTTGTGAAGCCAAATCCCCTCCTCCCACACCACTATCCTACCTGTGATTGACACAAAAATACTATGTATAGTAAGAAATTAAATATAAAAATGGAAAGGCAACCTGTGGCTATTTCTAGACTTCAGTCTCTTCCCAATCCCTTCCATGTTATGGGGTCATGTTTATTTACACTGAGAATAAGGATGTGTTCATAAAGAAACTGTGCAGTGAGTAAGCACAGGAGCATTGGTCCATTCAGGAAGCCACTAGCTCCCAGGTCAGGTTTCACTTAGAGCACAACCCAATTTGTGATACAAGATTTGGAATCAGTTTTAAGGATGAACAACAAATTCTTCCAACCTAGTAGCTGACCTACTCAAAACCAGTGCTTTCTGTATTACAGCAACTTGAAAATGTCATCCTTGCATACAGCACTGAATGAACTTACTCCTTTGGGACAGCCAGTCACCAAAATCAGGGAAGTTCGGGGGGGG
>KL265957.1:0-17830 GCA_000699545.1 Podiceps cristatus | reverse complement strand
TTCACAGTGATGTTTTAATTTTTTTTTTTTTTTTTTTTTTAGGTTATACATTGAAAAATATCAAATGTTAATGACAAGGATTTCTTGCAATGTCAGGTAGTATCATGTTGGTCTTAAAGATAAGAAAAATTATATCTATAAATATATATAGTTGGATATGACAGCATTCCCAAATTAACCATCTCTCTGAAACACTGTATAATTCAGTTTTTGTGTTTTTAAATATTTTTAGTTTACTTGAATATTCATGTAATATATAAATGTTTTGTGAAATGAATTTTAGTTAGAAAGAAGCTGATACCAGCTTTTGTCGGCATAAATTGGCACTAGTGTGTCATAATATTCTTATTTTGGAAAATTTAGTGCATTTTATATTAAAGACTACTAAAGGTTAATTTTTTTCTATCTCTACTCTCCATATTTTTAACTAAGTGACTAAAGTACCTCTATTAATAGAATTTCATGGTGTAAAGTCAATTAAAAATCACCTGTTAATCCAATAGTTCTGTTAGATGGAATAAATTTTTAATAGATTTTTTTTTTTTAACAATAAGTAAATGTTTGTAAGAAGGGCTTATTACATAGCAGTGCAACAATGACAAAAATGCAGTTTATCATTCTTTTCTGTGATCTTTTAGGGGTTATTTTTTGGTTTTGGCTTGGGATTAATTCAGTGTAGAAACAGACAAACCCTGTGCATTTGCTTTGTGTAATTCCATAAATTTTTTGTAAGGTATTTTATATCTGTTTGAAGTCCAGTGAATGTTAATTGTTTGATTTACTATGTTAAACTTCCAATCCTAATAAATATTTTCTTAGCAAAGAGCTAAATCAAAATGTGTATGCAACCATTAAACATAAATTACTTGTAAAGAATTTGACAATAAAATTACCAGAACGTAATTTCAGAGTTTATAGGAGGATATTTCTGCTCATAGAGAACAAGTCCTCAGATTCTATAATGTTAGAAGTTTGGAATGATTAATATAATGCAAAAAATGTAGAGAGATCTGAGGATCTGGCTAATCATTTCTGTCTCCTGATTTCTGCAAGTAACTTCAGAAGAGGTAAGTAACTTCCACCTCAGTGATCATGACTGGTGAGTTCGGTCTTGCCAACGGTGTATCAGGTACATAATAGTTATAAAGTGCTTTCCCTAGAGGAAGAAGTGTCTAGTGTTGTGGATCTGCTCCGTGTATATGGAGAGAGTCCCCAGCCCTGAGGGTGAAGCATCTACCTGAACTTGCACTGAGGGCGAAAGGGTTTGGTGGGAAGAGACTTGTTTGCCCCAAAGAAGTTTGCTATGCACAGGAGTCAGACAGTAACTGTCTAACTAGGAGATCTTCTTGATTTGAATGTGGTTATGTGTCTGCTATATACATGTTGATGCTGGGAAGATGGTAGAAAGTTAATCCTAAAGTGTTTGAAGAAATGTTTAGACTCTCTAAATGTTTCAGCTACTGCGATAGACTGGTTAGTTAAGACTGACCGGGACCTAAATTCTGCTGGAAGTGAGTGATGCAGCATTAAGTCCTCTCTGTAAAGAAGGAGCATCTAGTCTAACTTTCCTTAATTAAGGGGGGAGGCAACATGATTTGTAGAAATGCAGAACAGAGAATATAGAAAAACAGCTTTATTTGTTTTTCAGAATTGTGATCTGACGTCAGTGCATCCATAGGAGAGAAAAGCACACGCAAATGTCATGGCTGTGCAGTAGAAGTAAGACTATTTCTTTGGGTTGGGTTTTTTTTTGTACTGTAATTATTGAGTAATTCTAATATGTGTTTAACATTTGGCTTCCTATAGGTGCCTGAAATCCTGTTCACCCTCACTTCATTACCTCTGTCTTATAGAAGTAATGACAATTCTGATAGTTTTGCATAGGCTTAAAAATGTGGCTTCTGAGCTTCCTGGCTGGCAAAATGTTTTAACTGTGTTGTTCTTTCCAGTAGCTTTAAGCAAATGTGTTTAAAGGTGTATATTGACTTTAATGAAACACAAGAATCCACTTGTCTGGTTAAAAATATTTGTGTCTGGCATTACTAAAACTCTTGTGGTATAGTATTTCATATATGTTCACACTAAAAAGCAATGCCACTGGTTTCTGTAGGACATACCAATGCACCCATCTTATCACAAATTCCTTATCATTCTTCTTATCGCGAATCTGCAATATGTGTTTTCAGATTTAGTAAAGAATTTACAGTAACGTTAGCCCCAGATTTCAATTACTCACAGCTATAACTAGCTTGTAAAAATTGCTCTCAGCACATGTAAATGCCTGTATCATGGTTCTGCTTACGTGGCATACAGAACTTCTCAACTCACTCTCAGGTGCTCTTTCTCTGCACTTTTATAAATGGTTAATGGTAAATCTTATAGCAGCTTTGAAATTTGGCTTCACCAAAACCAGTGCTGTAATTCTTTTGAATGACTTAATCATTCATAAGCCGGCATACTTTAAATATTTGTATATAGAAGGAGAAGAGCTGAGAACAGTAACTGTGGGGAAAGAATGGGAAAGAGAAAGGGATTTGGAAGACCTGTATATGGGACCGGACTCTTAGTTAGCTTATTTGTGATCTTACCTCAGTTACCAGGGCCCAGCTGTATGAAAGGACCTAAGAGGAGCTTGGATGTCTAAGGCTGAAAATGCAGCCCTCAGTCTTTACCTAGTCTCTTAAGCTTGTGTTTGTTTGCTGCTTGTGTCTAGAACAACTGCTGTTGCAGTAGGCCTGAGCTGCATCGTCGTTAAGTCAAAACCCATCTGAAATCCAAAACTAGGCATCTGTATTCTGGAATTACCTGAAAGGCTTGATACGATGGGTGTGCTTTGAGATATATATATCACACCGAGTACTGAGTTAAATAAAAACCACAGCAGTTGCAGGTTAGCATCAATAAAGAGGGGCAGTGTCCACTTTCTACGTAGTCTATGCAGTAACACTAATACTAGAGTGCTCTCTTGGGAAATGGTATGGATGCAATGCGTTCTCCTTACACAGTGTTATCCAAACTGCTCTTACTTTGTAGGAGACAAACGTGTTGAGAGCCTTGAAGCTAGCAGCTGCTCTTGAAAAGCTGAGGTCTCAGATTTTTGATCCTCAGTTTCCTCATTTGCCAACTGAAGATTCCTGTTCTTGAGAGATAAGTGATGTAAAACTTGTTTTGAAAGTAAGGGCTGACTGGCTTTCATGAATTTGCAAATAGATTCAGATGCATTAGACCTGCCTCCAAATACAATCAACAGCTGGAACATCTAAACCCTTCCCCTGGAGAAGTCTGCTAGAGACTGACTTCTGTGGGTGAGAGATTTAGCTGATCCGTTTGAACAGCTGAAGAGCACTGTGATCAGAATCAGCCTGTTACAAGGAACAAAACAAAAAAAATGTATTTGCTATATGCAATCTGCAATGTGCAAAAGCCATTCAAAATGTAACATAATGAGCATTTCATGCATTGCCTATCAAATCATAGCAGTTACACTGAATATAATAGTAGATGTCAGAAATTACTATTTATCCATTCCTTCTACTGTATTATTTTGCTGAAAAGACACGTGGCAAAATCAGTTCTTAACTTCTCTGCCATTCCTACTCAGTGGAGTAAAGACAATTTAAACACAGTAACGTTAGCCCCAGATTTCAATTACTCACAGCTATAACTAGCTTGTAAAAATTGCTCTTAGCACATGTAAATGCCTGTATCATGGTTCTGTTTACGTGGCATACAGAACCCAAAGGCTTCTGATGTTTGCATCTAGTAGTCATTTAGATCAAAATCAATTCATATGTGTCCAAACACTAGCTACATTCTAATTTAAAGTGGTGGGAACAGCCTCTACAGGAGTATAGAGAGTAGAAATTTGGCTAGCACAGCATGAAAAAATACACTTTAATTAGAAAGGCAGAAAGATGTCAGGATTTTTAAATATCTGTACAGGTGTTTTCTTGTCCCCGCTATCTTAGGCGGAACCCCAGTCCATGAAGCAGCTGTGCTTTGACACACACACAGAGACCCCCCGCATTCCCCTTCCCAGAAGGGAGAGCAATACAAGCCTTTAAAATACGCAGATTCTTTAGCATTAGAACACATGGTTGGACTCTCAATTACTGCAAATCAGTGCTACTTCATTGATTTCATTAAACTTTGCTGGCATACACTAAATATGCCCCCTACTGTTAAATAGCGAAAGAAAATATCTCGTCTGCCTTAGAGGAATGAATATCTCTGAAAAAAAAAATTAAAAGCTGGATGATTTTCTTGGAAAATACAGAGCTGTTTGGGCTGTGTTATCGTTTCCTCAAAAAATGTTTGTCTCACTGGTACAGCTAAGGCACTAGATCAAAGATGATGCTGTTTAGCAGCACTGTAAAGCATGAAAGACTTACTCACTTTTCAATCAAACCTATAAATTTTCAGATCCACAATTGCAGAGTAGGCTTTGGTTTGCTAACAGCTGCTAGCCCCAAAATCTTTTGTGGTTAGTTGCTGCCGTATTTTCCCGTGGTACATCTGCAGATGCTTGGGAGCGAAGATGAGTCAGCAGCAGAATGACTTTAAAGTGGTCATTGACTTTGTTCTCTGCAACAAGGGACGTGCCCTAGGTCAAATTTCTTATTTCAGCTGGTTGAACTTCTCAATAAGCTGAAGAATGCTGGCTCTAAAAAGTTTACAGTTCAAAGAATTTTTCTCCACTCCTCTGGTAGGCAGTCTCAGTGTGTCTTTTGAATACACATAGATCAGGAAAATCTGCTTATTTTTTGCTCTTTACCAAAGGTTTACTGTATGCCTCTGTCCAACTTCTAAATTTATAGTAAACAAGTAACTATTTTCCCCTGCATATCACTGAAATTCTTTGCATTCAGTAATTTAAGTTCTCTGATAAACAATACAGTTTTTTAGTTGTTTTTTTGGGGGGGTTTTGGGTTTTGTGGGTTTTTTTTTGTTTGTTTGTTTTTGTTTTGGTTTTTTTACAAGGATGACGTTGAATAGCTTTTTAAAATAAAATTATACTGGGCTTTGTAGAGATCAGCCTTTTCATGGAGGATAATAAATAACACATGCAAAGAGATAAATGTTATAAAACTTAACAAAATGAGTAGCAATCTGCCTAGGCATTCAGTATCCTTGATTACTTGCACCCAATGCATATTCCTTACTACTGAAATGGTGATCTCTGCCACAGACTGCTAGACATAATTCTCAGAAAGCTGGAGTGTTTCTGTTGAGAATGCCTCCAGTAAATAGGAGAAGGAGAGCAAGAATGAGATGACTTTTGAATTCTGTCTGAAGAACCACAGACTGGTTCAAGACCACCTTTCAGTTGTGGAAAGGAAAGTGGCAGACACTATTTCTCATTTATTCTTTTTCTTACCTGGAGTACTCCTTGATAAGGAAATCCACATTAACCTGGTATCAAACACAGATAAGATTTGGCCGTAACTGCAAACCACAACAATGCTCTTGTAACTTGGTTTCTCTGATTTGGCATTAGTAAACGCTTAGATGAGCCAAGAAAAATTGAATACTAAAATATAAAGTGCTGTGAGTAACATTTCTCAACTGTTCTCCACAGCACAGGATCAGCCAGGCTGGAACATCAGTTTCTGAGTCTGGGAAAGTGGCAGCAGTTCTCTTAGTAAAGATTGACATGTCAGCAGTGAATGTGCCAGTGGGGAACGGGTGGGAGGAGAAACAGCCCTGTAATTAGAGATCAGTGGAACATTGTCTGGTCCAACCACAGCTATTTCTTTTTTTGACGCTAAGCTATCCCTTAGTAAATGATGCTGACTCTCCTCTCCCACAGTAGGTTGGTGACGTTTGTTCCTGGATGTAACCAAGTGTTTGGATGTCTGGGAGAAGAGGACCACAACAGAGCTTAGCTAGCTCCATGTTTGTGGGGCCTCTGTGGTGATAGCTACGTGGCCAGAGCCCCCAAGTGCAGGCGCAGTCCAGGCTGATGGCAAGAACTGCTGTGGGAGCCACACAGCAGCCTCAGGGCTAAGCCAAGCTCTGAAAGCTGGCCGTTCCCAGAGCAGTTGCAACTCTTCAGAGGTCATGCTGGTGGAAAAAGATCAGTCTGTAGGACGCGCCTGTCTTTGCCCTGTGATGTATTTACGTTGGCAAACCTTTGTTGTGTGGACTCTGCGTGAGTGTGTTAGTGATGAACGAGATGATGTGGGGATTTTTCCATCTGCTCTCTTGGTGCTTTTGCTGATCTGTGTAACAGGTTTGGTTTTGACTGTGAAGCTCGCACTCTCATCGCTGACAGAGCGTACTTGCGCAGCTGTGATGTAATTAGCCTTGTTTTGATGGAGTAACAGCTAAATCTACCAGTACAAGAAGTATCTTCTGTCAAGTACAAGAGCTAGTTTGGAGAAAAATTATCAGACCTGTACTTCTGAGCTTCTTGGACTTTATCATCAGCTAATGCTAGCAGAAGCTGGAACTCTTTCTAGTTGTTTGTGTCTGAAGATATGTCTGCATGTATCTGCATGATTCCTCTTTTACAGTCCTGTCAAAAGCAACATTTTTAAGGAAGTAGTATGTTTTGCAAGGGCAAATACTAGATGCTGGTCAACTTCTGGGTAATGTTTTTTATTAAAAGCTTATTTGGCATTGGAAAAGACACTAATAGAAAGCCTGTGTTCTTATAACTAAAAGCACTATTGACAAATCTACTGTAGTTTATAGCTGGCTTATGTTATCTTTCTGCTATATTTAGTAACACAATAGAATGCTTTGGAAGAGACATTAGCTGCTGAAATAGTGATTCCAAATATAAAAGAGGTCCCTAAGGCATGAATGTAATGTCTTGCTTATAACTTTAAATTACTTTTTTATAGCTAGAACTAGCATGTCTAGTGGCTAATTATAATGCAGCCTGATGTTAGGTGCAACCACCTCCTTCTCTTTCTCACATGCATCTCCTAGGCCTTCATTTCATAAAGGATTGAGTGCATTGGACTCTTGCTAAACAAAAAAAAAAAAAAAAAGAGAACAAAAAAATGTTGTTAAGCACTTCACAGAACAGGAATGGATTTAAACATGATCTTAAAAGTTAAATGTGTGATGAGGTGTTTTCTAAATCATAGGGTTTTTTTCCCTCTGGACTATCCTGGAAATATAGTTTTGTGATTCTAGGAAAAAAAAAAAAAAAAAAAAAAAAAGGCAATGTTACTTATAAATAGAAGTTATTTATACTTTTCTAATCCAGTAAAAATAAATTAAATTCACATTTCAAATCTGAAATTGATTTCTTGGGTGCTGTAACACTTGGATCTGAGGGGAAAATACAGCACTTTAGAGACCTCGGGCAACGTTTTCTGTTTTCTAGTTTGAGATTTAATGGTCATGGTTCACTGAATTGGTCTAGAATACTTGCTTCCATCCTCCCACATTGCGCATTAGTCACTGTGGCTGTGATTTGGTATAGGCCTTTGGTGTGTGCACTACAGCTGTACTGACCTCAGTGGGAATTTCAGGTGCTTGAGTTCTGCTGAATCGGGGACTTAAATTATGCCTTGGACCATGCTTAAGCAAATAATCCCAGAGACTTCACCAACTGGGTATTTTAAACAAGTCTGCTGACACCGACACTGAGAGCAGTGCATGTCTGCACTGAACGCAAGTACAGAGCAAAGGCCTTCAGTTGCTGTAATTGGGCAGCTCAGCACATGGATCGAGACTTGTTCCAAGAGATCCTGGCAGTGCTGACAAAAAATTTGATCTGCTTGTGCATGTCCAACGTCAGTCATATGGAGTCTCCTCTCATTACTGCTGGAAAACTGCTTAAGTCTAGGATGAGATGCAGAATTGGAAATTAGGAGAGCAAATGCTTTCTTTTTGAGGAGAGGAAGTAAAATGCTAGCTGTAAGCTAGACATTGGATCAGACATCTGTAGTATAGGTGCATAGGTCTGGTTTTGGCAGCAGGAAGGCAACATCTGTAATACCTGGGAGAACTACTTACCTGAGCTGTGAAGGAAAAGTAAGTTGAATGTTACCTGTGCTGACAATGTGAACAATGAATGTTCAAAAGTGGGAGGTGGGAGAGAGAGGTCTTTTTCTAAAGCAGGTGTGGGAAGCTCTTCTACTTCAGGGTAATTGTGTCCAAAGGGTTGGAGAGTGTGGCACTAGCGCATATGCTTTTCTTTCTTCCTTCCTTTGCCCTTTTTGCATTGGCTTCAGGGAAAGGAAAGAGGGAAGTTACAAACAAACTAGAACTGGAAGAGTACCAGTGAGGGGGAGCGCTAATTCTGGGATTGGTACTGGTACCAAAGCTGCAGGAAGGACTGCAATAATCTGACAAAATTACTGTGCTTAGGAATTGAATGGCTGCACACTTAACTAAAAGATCTATGGTGACAGGATGTAGTAAAGGTATGAAAATTAAGGCAAACCTGAGGCTCGTGTTTGTTAATGTCTGCAAAAAAAAAGACCTGCCTTTCAAATGATGATGTAAAAAGAAATTAGGACCTGTAGCATTACACCGCTTTGTCCTCCAAAGGGAGATACATGGATGAATACTATGCCATTAGTATTTGTATGGCTGCAGTTGCCATTTATGTGTTAATATGGGTGGTGTTCTGAAAGAACTGAAACATGCTATACCAGAATAAATGGATTTTATTACAGAAAACAGAGCTATAGATGGAACCGTGATCCAGGCTGATGATATCTTTGTTTTACCTAGAAATTTTTAATTTTTCTGTCAGCTTGTCTGTGCTTGGCATAATGGATATATATGTTACAAATAAATCCCCAAAACTCTTAGTTAGGAAACAGTTATATTTAGAGGCATGAGAGATGCAAACAGCAGTGTTACTATGAGAGAGCTTTAATCGGATGGTAGAACTGGGCTTTGCTTTGTATTTATCATTTACACACAAGTCTAACTCTCCCATGTTTAGAAATACTTGGAAAGCTGATAGCCTTAGGTAGCATGCTGTCCTGTATATTTTTTACTTTTGACAGAAGAAATGAACGACTAATTTACTTGCTAGGCTGATAAAATAGACAGAAATGGTTAGTATTAGTGACAGCTGTGATTTCTCAGCTGGTATAAAGATCCTGAAACGCATGCTGTGTTTGAGAAACCATGAGTGGAATACCTACTCCATCCTGCCCTTTATAGCATATGCATTCGATCATCGAACGATTCTCTGCATGGCTGCCCTACGCATGCCAAGGGAGGCTCATTAGGGGCTGCTACCCAGCAACGGCTTGTCTCGCGTCCGTACAGGCTTGCCAGCACAGGCAGCGCACACTAATTCCAGGTACATGGGTTTTCTGATCCCTCAGGGAGCAGTCTGTCTTATCAAAACCAGAATGACCTTCTTGTCAGCGTAACAGATTTATTAACTTACAAGAATCTTGTTTTGAAACCTCCTGCTGTGTTGTGAAGTTCCAGATGGCAAAACACAAGAGCGTGGCAGCAAGTGTATTTGTTTACAGCCTCCCCCCTCCACCCTTCATTGACGGACTTGTCTTTGCCATCATAATTTCTGAGTCTGGCAGGTACAGAAGTCTTAGAGCAAAAGGCTTCCATTTACAGCCCAATACTGGAGCGTTCAGTGCCTTATTTATTTTCCAGTTTTTTTTTTTTTTTTTTTTTTCCCTCCCCTCAAATGCTTAACAAAATAGCAAGCCTAGATTAGTTAAAGCTATGAAGGATGTTGCAACTGGATGCAGCATTGCAGCCAAAATGGGTTATAAAGCATTTTGCAGAGTTCTGCTGCTAAAAATAGCTATGCATTGAGTTGAGAAAATGCAGAGAGGCTGGAAAAGGTCAGTCAGCACAACATTACCCAGTTCTTAAAATGGAGAAAATTTACCCACTGTTAGTCCACATGTTATCCAGGAGCTGGTGTCCTGCTGTCTACTGGCGAGGCCTTACTGGGTTTTTTATCTGTTGTTCTCCTTCCCTTTACTCCCACAACTATTTTCTGCAGCTTGTTTTTTTCTCTTGCATCATTGTCATCAGGCATTGGACCAATGTGTCATGAATAGAATTGCTTAATGTGTATTTATCAAATTGTTTCTTTACATATATTCAACATCTTTTGAATCTAAATGTACATTGTCACATAAAAACTCTGGTTTTGTAAAGCACTTGCTTATTCCAGCAAATGGAAGACTAGCAGTTTTTAGAAAATAAGGTAAATCTTACCTGAAAAATTACAGGAAATACAAAGTTAATGTCAAATCTGTTTGGTTTTGTTTGTTTGTTTGTTTTTAAATTAAACACTCAGGGGCTTTTAGAAACTTCCCCAGCCTTCCCTAATCTATTTAAGTTTCCTATGAAAAATGAATTGAACAACTCCCCTAATAAAAGACAGTGCCCTTCCAAATAGGGTTTAGGGCCTGTATCTGGTAATTCAGTTTTTGCAGGTGCAGTCCTCTTTCTACATTAGGAACTAAAAGTGCTTCCACAGAAAAAGGCAGTAACTATAGTTAGGGCTGTGTCAGTATGGGAAGCTGATTGCCATTAGCCTCAATTAAAGACAGGAGAACTGACATTTGGAGGGGAAAACCTAAGTGATTTGGCAAGTCTTAAAAGAAACTTGCAGCATGCCCTCTGAATCTCCGTTCACAGGGACATCCTTCCGCTGAAAAACCTAAATAGCCTATGGCTTTAGCATCCCATTCCCCTGCTAGATTTTTTCCCCTTCTTCATGTCACTTGGAGAATAAACTTGGACTGTAAACTCCTGGGAACAGGAGCTGTCATCTGTCTTTATTCTCTGAAATGGCTGGCACATTCTTAGTTGTAGGAAACTAAATTATAAACAAAATTTAACCACTTCCTTTTGTATCATCTATAAATACATTCTTTTTTTTTTTTTTTTTTAAAGTGGGGGGCATCACGTGATGTTAGCTTCCTTAAACACTCATATTCTAATGGATTTAATGAGTGTTTGGGAGCCAGATGGCATACCATATTTTTTTCAAAACATTTTAAAGCACATGACAGACAACTCATGTTGACAGGAGTGCTTCACTGAGGTGTCTGCAAAGCAAATGTGTTACTTGTTACTATTAGAGCAGAATAATTGTTTATGAAAGCCATCCTCAAAATCAACAATGATTCAATGAAGTAAACAGAAATGAATTCTGCTACGTAAACACTGCACACTCTGCAGAAATGTTACCCACTTGTTGCCTAAAATAATTATGATCTGCGTGGAAATGCATGGTGCAGTGCGGTATTCTGTGATGATAGTTACTGAAGTCCAGGCAATTTTGCTTGAAGGTCTTCAGTCTGTGGCAATATTATGGCAGGAGGCTATGGCTGGAGACAATAAAGATGACTCTCTTTCCTGTGACATGGAAAGAGAGAAGCATTCTTTCTCCTTTTTTCTCTCTAGGAAGAGAGAAAAACATGAAGGGAATAACTTGCATAGAAGAAGGAAAAGACATAAAAGCAATGGACTCCACTATTCTGGTTAAGATCAGTTGGAGCTGCAGATACAGATTAAAAAGTCATGTCCAATCAACCTCTTGTTTCAGAGACTGAGATGGGAGGAGAAGCCAGCTATCTGACTTGAGGAAAATAGCGGCGTCTTTGATAAATGCTTGGTCTGCACTTAAGCATCTTCTCCGGTTTAGTAGCTAAATTGTGCAAATTAGGCAGGAAATACTAGCTTGAATCTTCTCAGGATATTCAGTATTGCAGTTAAATAGCTCTCTGAAAAGTTAACCTCTAGCTTTCATTTAAAAAACTTTCAAACATGGACAAGTATACTTCATTCCTAAATTTTATTAATTATTTTTTTCTTTGTAATTTTCAGTGCTCTTCAGAACTGATATTTTGGCAAATCTATAGTTCCCCTCCCCCCAAAAAAACAAACAACAACAACAAAAAATAAATAAATAGTAAATAATAAAAAAATAAAAGGACCATGTTCAATCAACGGTATATCGGTTTTGCGTCTGTTGAAAGAACTGGGATGGGGAGGGGGAGAGAGTGTTTATTTTGTCAAGAAAAAAGAACATGATGTGTAGAAACTCGATAAAGAGAGGCAAAACTGACAGGAAGGGGAGCTTGTCCACAGCAGGCTGGGGATAATCTACCACGGCAATGTGCAGAATGCAGTATATTCTGTATGTTCAGTATAGAAATGATACATAACCTTATAGGGAAGATTTAGGCAACTGAGGATAAAGCCAAAGCAAGTGTACTTAAAATATGTATGTGAATTTTTGCTGTTCTGGAAAAAAGAAACTCAAAACAGGCTCCTGTAGCACCCTACAGCTGTATCAACCTGCATCATGTGGCTTTGAATCCGCAGAGTTGTTCATCACTTTTGTGTTTTCATAGCAAATATAATCATAGTGTGGTAAAATACACACCTTCTAGACTGATCTTCTTTTGCTCTTTTTTTCCCCCCTTTGTGGTAAATTTTTGATTGTCTTTTCTATAAAGTAAATATATAGGATTTGTAACAAAGTTCCCTTCTGGAGTTTAGAGACAGTAGCTTGTGCCATCCTGGGTTTCTGTAAGCCGTACTATTAGCTGTGTGTGGTCAGGCAGGAGTGGTTACCAGGCTTCTAACAGGGAGCTAGAAAAGTCTTGTACTTCTAGTAGAATCTCATCATAAACTGTGCTCTTGAAAATCAAAACCTATGAGGAATGATTAAAAGATAAAACTGTTGAAATAAGGTATGCATTTTATATAATCAAACATTACTTGATGTGACATAGTCTGGCATGAGCAATATTTAATTCTTTCCAAGGATGCTAATTGCTTCTGATAATTTATGAAGGAAATTATTCACTGTGATAAATGAAAAAATAGTGTAAACAATCGTCTAGAAATACCTCTTCTCATCTTCAAGAACCTAATTCCTACCTCATTAGGCCAGCTGATTGGGTATTATTATGATTTACTACCTCATTGGAAGGATAGACAACAGTAAGGGCTTCTGTATGTCACAAGCAGATGAAGTCTTCAGCTGCTCAGTTAAGTGCATATGCAGGATGAAGTGACAGCAAAGTATTTCTGCAAGGAGATGTGATATGAAACTAGATTTATTTAGGACAATCTGATAGAGAAAATTGAATGTTGGGAATTGAGTTCCTTGAAAGCTCTCCAAGTATAACTGTATGTGTTTCAGGCTGCAAAATGGGTAACAGCTGTAAAGAATATTGGTTTTGACATTTCCCATAATACTGGTGAAAATAAAGGAGGTGAGCAGTCTATGAGATATGAGTGATTGTCACTATCGCTATCACAGTTGCCATTTATTATAGACTGTGTTCAACACGAATTGCTGGCAGATCATCAGCTGAAGTTTTGCCAGTATAAGTCCTTCTGTTTAGGATCACAGCTATTTGCAGTTACGGAGGGATGACTACACGGTCCCTTGACTTGCTGCTTTCTGTCAGTAGGTAGATGTGCTACATTAAGTTGGTATTCCTGTACTCAGTGCGTCTGTGCCTCATTGGGGCTAACCTTGAAAACATTCATGGTCACATAATAAGCATACTCTAAAATAGGTGAGGCTATAAAAACAGCTTAATGCTTGTGGACATGCCTTCAGTTTCCTGCTTCAAACAGCTTTTAGTCTCTTCCTTTTCATAAATGTTATGAATTTCAAAGTAGATATTAGGGGGAATCATGGAAGTATTTCACTTCCATGTGTCTCAGGTCTGCTACTTCCTGTGTTTACAAAACAAAGACTTTGCTCAAAGACTAGTTCTTAGAGATAAAGGACCAAGTCATGTTGCTTATTAACTATGTTTTACTATTCCTGCAGTATAGGCCTTTAGCTGAATTTTCTCACCCTAATGAGTTCAGTTCAAATCTTTAGGTAGAATCTTTCCATCTTTTTTCCCCCACCCTTCTTTCTGACTTTGCCCCCTTCTCCTTGTCATCTTCTCCCAACATCCCGCTTTCTTCCCTTTCCCCGACTTAAGACACAGTACATACAGTGTGGTAAATGTAAATACGAGTAGATGCAGTCGATTTGCGAAAGACTGCATCACAGGAGCAAAGTGGGCAACAATTCAGGCTTGTTCATACCATTTGTGGCAATTCAAAACCTGGGACTCTGATTAGTGATGTATTAGGGCAGAAAAACTTTGACACTTGCTCCATCATAACATGAAGGAAATTTCAGATGTTTCAGACTTTTTTCTGTTAGTCTTGAAGCTGAGAGCAGCTTTCTGTATGTTTGGGAGCTAAAACCCAGTTACCTTTGCTGATAAATACTTCTCAAAAATACTCTTTTTTCACTAGCAGTTGCAGTAATAGCTAAACAGAATTTTGCAGGATAAATTAATTCTTGAAATGATTGGCCAAGGATCTTACTTTGCATCTTATATGTAATTAATGGGAGTAGGAAGGAGACTATGAAAGGGTGAATGGGGAAGTTAATACAGCATTGATACATGAAATAAAAAATTATGCAAGGTCTTGAGTGGACTTTTATAAATGGCATTTAGCTATTTTTAAGTGCTGATCCTGATACTACTTATTTTCTCTATTGAGTGTATTGGATGCATTAAAAATAAATTGCTTCTAAGAGAACAGGAGGAGAGTTATTCAGTTATGACTATTCAAACACTTTTGCAAAACTTGGATGTTATTGTACCAGACTTGGATGTTATTGTACCAGACTTCTAGTCGATATTCTTATCACTTACAAAATATGCAATACACAAAAAATATCCTTTCTATACAAAATGGTCAGTGGAGACTGCTGGGAGTGAGACACATCCTTCTGTGGTGGTATCGGTTTTGCTTGTTTTCCAGATTACCTTGCTAGGAGATGCTGACTGCTCTGTGTGATGCTCTTTGCAGTTTTGAAAAGCTGTTGAAGAGGTGCTGTACAGAAAGCGGTGAATTAAGTCCCCGGGAGGCTGAGCTGTTTATTTCCTCCTTGTTCCCAGTCCTTGCCGGCCTTGGGACTTAAGAGCTAAACACTGATACACTCTGTAGCAGGGCAGTCCTTAAATGAGAAGTTGGATGCATGGAGGGAAGCAAGAGATTTGAGAGATGCTGAGATCCTGTTTTCCATCTCTTGGTCCAAAGTCTGCTGATACACCGTAAGAGTGGCCAGTGCCTGTGATCAGACCAGAGTTGTGGACAGAGGCTGAATGTGCGACAAATGTTTCTTGAAGATACTTTTATGGGGGTGGGTGATGGTGGAGTTGTTTTCTTTTCATGTGTCTGGTGCTGCACAGCAGCGCTGGAAGCGAAGTGTTCCATTTTAGCAACAGATGAAGCAGCAATAATACAAGCTTCTCTCTGTTGCCTCCCTGGTATGCCTGGCTCTCACTAGAAGCAGCAGCAGTTCAGTGACTGTGCTAGCTTAAACGTGGGCCTCACACTGAGGTGTGAAATAGTACTAGTCATAGTGGGGAAACCTGTTTAGCCAGGAAGGTATGAAAACATTAGGTAATTTGCCAAAGCCTCTGATGGCTTTGTTTTGTTCTGGTTTGGTTTTTTTTTATTATTTATTTTTTTAGAGCAATGACTTTTCACAGGGATACCGGGAATAAGTTTCTGAAGAGGAAAAAGTTTGCCCACGTATTTCTTGAAAACATACATCTAGATCATACAAAACCACTTCATGTTGGCATGATAAAAGTTCACTCTTACAACACAAGAACAAATATTGCAGAGATTTTTGACCGTCTAGAAAAAGAAAAGACTGCAGAAGCATTAGGAAAAAAAAAAAAAAAACAAAACAGCAAAAGTGTGGTAATTTTGGCCACTTAAATATCTGAACTGGTGTGGTTGGGAAAAGTTTGCCAAGTTGCAAAATACTGGGAGGAGAGGGGCGTGTTTTTCTGTCACAGAACTAGGTGGTTGGCTTTTTCCTCAGCAGTTCATCTCAGGCTTTGTTTCACTTGCCTAGAAGGCTGAGGCCGTATCAGAGAGATTTGGGAATTGCAATGTCTGTCCTGTTAGTTATGTAATTTATACATTATGTGTGTGTGTATATATGTGTATATATATAATTAGTAACTAGACTTGATTTTTCCCCATTGAAAATGACAAGTGTACATTTGAAGAAAGGGGTGATTTAGGCTTGACAGGAACAGGAGTCAGCAACCTCAGTGCTGAGCTGCCCAGGCGAAGCAGAAGGCAGTGAGGAGCCCTGACGATGGTGCTCCTCTGGGGTGAGGGGAGCGCTTGCCTAGAACGGGGCACCTAGTCCGGTTACGCCCTTTTTTTGACAGGGAGAAACGCAGAGCAGCGTACTGACTGCGACCTGCCACCCAGCTCTCAATCGGCCGAGAAAGAAGGAAGACTCAAACTCTTCACTGGCTTAATTCTGTTCTAAGCCCATGATTCCTGTATCCTGGGTACCTCATCAGACTTGCTTAACCTAGAGAGGTAGTTTTTAATATGCCAGTCAAAAAGCAAAATAGTTTCTTGAATGAACTGTTGATTTCAAAAGCTGCTTAATCCCAAAGCTCTTACATCTCTGGGCAGTAGCCATCTGGCTGTAGTGTCAAATCTCCGTGGCTCACTTTAATTTTTTCTTGTTCCTATATACTGAAAGTGCTTCAGATTAATGTCTATGACAGACTTGTTTGATTGTGAGAAACTGCAATTAGTGACCATGTTTCCAATAAGAGAGAAGATTTGAAAACAGATTTTATTTTAGCTGAGTGCTCCAACCAGCGAGCTTCTGTCTAAAATGGGGCTGACCCATACATACAGGCAGTTCTCCAGTTGCTTTGTCTCAGGCCTTACACAAAAAACACACAATGTGGTAGGTATTCTTTCACAGGCACTATAGGGAACAGTATGAAAATGCTGCTGGACCTTTGAGCAGCATGACTTATGTGTGGCTCTTGGTAGAAGTCTAAGGGACCACAGATGTGGGCACCGGTGTGGTTAATGACTAGCACTCAAGTTCTTTTGTACATCTAACCTCAAATCCAAAACAAGAGGGATTAGGAGGGATACAGGAGACCTCAGTTACAGAAACGGCTCGTGGCCCCTGTTTTATGACATTATGCTTTGATTTGCATTTTATGCTTTTAGATACATTAAATATCCTTTCCTGTTTGAGGATGTTGTGTTTTTTCCCTGTGAATCGAGCAGTGCTTACTTGAAAGCAGTATCCCAGTGGTGTGGAAGAATGATTGAAACATTTTAAGAAAAGAATAAAAAACTCTCTTAGCAAGAGTGTTTTTAATGCCTGAATGCATTAGGTATCAGGAAAGACAGCTGCATCATTTTGTATATTGTGAACAGGTTCCGAACATGCGTATGCATGGTCACACAGAGAGCCGTACAAGAATTACTAGCTTATAATTCCACATTAATATTAAGACAGGCATAATAATGGCCAGTATCGAACTAGCTGTTACAGATCTGGACATGATGGATGGAGCAGGTCTGTCAGATCAAGTTCATGTAACAGCTACTGTCCCCCACAAAGGGGAGGTGCTCAAGTACAACACTGATTTCTCTCTTGGCGGCCACTAGCTCATCTTGCTTTAATGGGAAATCAGTGTGAACAAACTGATGCAGATGAACTCTGCTTAGACTATCTGATCTCATGATTTAACCAGGCATCCGAAGGAAAAAGGCTAATGTCATTTTGGCCAATGAGAGAACACACATTTTGTTTTAAACACTCAGTTAATGAACAAGAATTGAACAGACTCATCTGAACTTTTGAACAGGATATTTTACAGGGAAGCTGCCAGAAGCTTCCCCCATGCCTGACAGAGCCAACTGTCCAAGACAGACCTGCTGCTGGCCAAGGCCGAGCCCATCAGCCATGGTGGTCGCGCCTCTGGGGTAACTGAGATAAGAAGGGGGAAAAATACTGCACAAGAGCAACTGCAGCCAAAGAGAG
>JMFS01045126.1:0-16179 GCA_000699545.1 Podiceps cristatus | reverse complement strand
TTCTATGATTCTGTGATTCTATGATTCTACCCTGAGCATGAATGGTGGCCCCTGCAGTAAGGTGTGCAACCTTGGCTGTTGTTGTGGGTGGAAGGTTTCTGTGGCAAAACTGAAGAATCATGGTCTCACCTTTTGTGATATGCGATTGCTGTCTGTAATAACCATTATAGAATGAACTATAACCTTCAGATGAATTGATAGTTATAAAAGAATAACCAAACCATCTGCAATACAGCTGGGCATAGGAGCACCTGGCTGACATCTTAGAAAATGAAAAGGGGATTTTGGAGAAACATTTCCTATTAATTTGTTCTGCCAGTCGGTCCTGGAATTCCTATGGATATTACTGGGAGTCAGTCATCTAATTATGAAGGGTCTTCAGTGACCCATTTGATTCTCTTACACAAAGATGGTTAGAGTCACAAGTTTCAAGAGCATTATTTTTAAGTTCTGCCTCCCTGAAAACTTACTGCTGTCCACCCACCTTTTAGAAGGGACCGTTTTATATTAAACAAAGACATTCATGCAGGTCTTATTGTTGGGCTTGCTGCTAGCTATTTATTTCTAAAGTAAACTCAAGGTTAGAGCTGACTGCAGGCAATAAAATGGTGATTTTTTACAATAACTAGTCACCATGCAAAAAATTTCATTTCCATCTGCTTTTGAAAAATCTTGGCCTTCAGATTTTATTGTGAAGTTCTTACTAGGTCAGCCAATTAATAGATTGACCTATATTTATTTTATTTCTCTTGCTACAGGTTAATTTTGACCTCTAGAATTCAGCAGCGGAATAAAGCACAAAATAATGCTGCATCAGATAAAAGAAACTATTGCAATGTAAGTTGAAAAGCCAAAACTGAAGGGCAAAGGTGGCAGGAAAGAAGCCACACCACGTAATTTCTGACGGCGATATTCATGGCATCTCACAGTAAGTGCATTTAAATCGATTTCTAGCAACTATCAGTTGCTTCTTTTGGATTGGTGGGATTAGCAGTAACAAGAGGTAGGACTTTAAAGTAGAAACATATTAAAATAGTGTACTTACAAAAGAGCGTGGCTCCTATCATCTTCTTTTCAAGGCTTGAGTCTTCATTGCTATGTACAGTTTATGCATCACTATAGTAATTCGTATTTGCATCTTGTAGAAATTTAGCTTGGCAACTGCTACCACCTTATTTAGAGGACTATATGTTTTGTTATTTGTTTGTCTGTTTTGTTTTTTTTTTTTAAAAAAAAAAGCAGGTGCAGTTCTTTTCCTGTTTAGTCTCCAGAAATAATACTCTAGGTCTTAGGCTAATACTTTACTGAGAGGGATCACCTGCCTTTGCTTAGTTCACGAACAGGACTAGTTAAGTATGTGGACTACCTTTCATTGGAGCTTGTTTGGGCACCACAGGACTTAGAGCTGTAGCCATTCGGAGAGCATTAGCATTTTGAAAGGTTTAACCAACATAAGCACACTTGTGGCTTGGGGAATTCAGATGCTGAGAAATTGTTTAAATTCATGTAATGATTTGGATCTTCAGGACCACTTGATTCACCCTTGCAACCTTGTCTCCAGACAGTGCCACGGGCTTAACTCACCTGCCAAGAAGTGTGAGCATTCCTTCGAGTCCCTGTAAAATGCATCTGTGTGCAACTTTGATAGCTTTTACAAGGCTTAAAATTACTGTTCAGAGTAACTCCCTTCAGCTACTTTTAAGTCAAGTGAAGTAAGAGTAAATATTTCTCAGCAGGTTGGAATTCCAAATGCCACTTCTCTTTCTGTCTCTGGAGTCTCTTTATATTTTTGTATGCATATATTTCATGCAGGTTCAAGCTGAGACATTTAGGGGTCAAGGGAAAAGGAGTCTGGAAAAATCGCAGAACATTCTTGATAAATATTCACCAATATGGTAAATTCCACGAAAGTGTGGGTTTTTTTAAAAAGAAATATGAATACACAAAGTGCTAAATTGTGTGATGACAAAATGAGAAAAATTTACATTTACCATGAGATTTTGTTGGTACTCTTAGTATATAAAACTTAAATTCTTAATGGATTAAAACTCAAAAGTTAAATGGATATAAACATATCCATTACTATTTTTCTATGTTGATGAATATAGGCTTTTCTGAGAAGGAAATTATATGCTGATGTGATGGGCATTGCATTAACGTGGAGCCTTATTGCTAACGTGATGAGGGGTGGGGAAACTACGTATGGTGAAATCAGCCTTGTAGGGAGTAGTGTCTCTGGAGCAGAGCTCTTGTGTCATTGCTCAGTAGCAAGGGTTGAGTCGCAAAAGCATGCCAACGGGTGGGGGAGAGAGCTCCTGCTGTGCTGCTCCAAACTTTTGAAAGGGAACCCCACAGAGTACTGTGAATGAATTCTTACCCTGATGAGGAGTAGGTGCAGCTTTGATCTAAACGGTGCATAGGTTTTGCCATGTTGCAGGGGACTCTGTGCTATGTGACTAGTGCTAGAGCCTCGGTACCTCTGTGGTGAGTATGTGCTTCAAGTACTTGGGTATGTCCACTGTGGCAAAAACTTGGGTTTAAGCCTTCTTTACCTTCTGGGGCCAAGCTCTTTGATGTGTAAAATTTTACATCTCCTTTTCTTACTCCTTCTTTTTCATGTTAACAGGTTCCACGCTTCTGATAGATACTGGTTAATTGTGTTTTTTCCACTTTCATGGAACAGAGTTTAACAGTGGCTACTCCCATTTATCTCAGTTCTGCATGTGCACTGGGGAGTGCTGCTCTGGTCTGGGTGCGCTCTGCTCCCACAGTGAGTAAGCAAAACTTGCTCCTTCTCTGGTCCAGTGGCATTGGTTCACAGGTCTGAAAGACTGACTAGCTCAAAGCGTAATTCTTAGTTTTTCAGTCCAAATCTGCCTTCCAATAAGGCAGATAGGACACTCTGCTCTGAGTCCACTAGTCAGTCCTGAGGCTGAATCCTTCTTATAAGGGGCAGGATACAAGGGTTGAGTCTGGGCTCTCCTGACTTTAAACAGACTCTTTTGCAGTAGCTGTGAGCATAGTGCAGGCAAGATAGGTAACTCTTCAGGACAACTTCAGACGGCTTAAGTTTCTTGCCTGTCCCCAGCAAATGCCTTCTCATTTGGAATGGACATGATTAAGGTCATGAAAGATGAATTCCTTGTTCTGTGTTCAGAAGGTATACCGGCTTTGCCTCTTTACCCCTATCTTAAAAGGCATCTTCATTATCTCATTATGCATGCTCTGTTCTGGTTCACGTTTCAGATTCTGCTTACTTCCTTACAGTTCCTTAGGTTTTGTTTTCATTTTTTCTAAAGTCATGTTATCACCTTGTGTTAACTGATTAACGCAGAAAAGGGCTGGATGAATAATTCATTATGTATGATTTAATCAAAGAATTTACGTTTCCTTTTGTTTCATAAAATATCTACAAATATATCAAAGCTTTCTTTCAGCTATTTGTTTTTGCAAAGTTATTTTGCCAAATAATTGCAATAAATATTCCTTTGTGCTGAAAGCGAAGCATTCTTTGTGCAAGAATTTGACATGGGTATCTAACAGTATTACAATGCCAATAGAGACAAAGGGGAAAGTTGTTATGGGTTGTTTTGGTTGGGGTTTTTGAGCTTCACTCCTGTAATTTTTGCTGACTTGAAGAACCAGAAGAGGGTAGGTCTGTTTTGGAAGTAGGCAGGGAGCCAGATTGTTTCCCCTCTAATTCTGTGTTTAGATTTAGACAAATGACCCTGTATGAATTACACTTCAAGTTCTTCTTTAGCGCTAAAAGGACTAGGAATGAGTTGTTGTATGCGTATTTTCAATATTTACCTTCCTAAATTCTAATGTTCATTGGTCCAAGAGTCAGGTTATTAGACATGCACCTAATAATGTGTATGGAGCAGCACAGACAGCTTCTTTCCAAGGAGACAGTCCTGTTATCTGTTTTGTCCTGTCATGAATCTCTTGCATTTTGTCTAACACAGTTAGAGAAGGAAATGGCTTTTGTTATTTTCAATGTTTCAATCACTCTTTGAAATCCACAGACAAGTACTGCAGCTGGTAGAAGTACATTTAAAATGGCAGAAGCGTATTTGGTGGAGGAAAGATTTAGTAGCTGTGCCGAAAAGGCCTGGAATCTGGGGGTAGTGGATGGGCTCTGAGCACTTCTTTCTCTGTAAATGGCTGAACTGATAAGAAAGTATCGGTATCTGGCACTGCCTGTTAGCTGGAGACCAGAGCATCTTTACCAACAATATCCCACTGCAGGTTTGGGGTCTTACAGGCACTCTTTATTTAAAAAAGCAAAACAAAATCAAACAAACAAGCAAAACGACCAAACCACTTTTTTGTGTTGCACACACTGTGTGTTTTATATTTTGTTTTCATAGCCATTTCTAAGGAGACAGAGGGAAGATTTGCCCTCTTAAAATAATGGCAACGATAGCAAATCAGATGGTAGTGGGGGGAGGAACAGCCTTGAGGAGACTGTTTATGAAGGCTTTCATTCCATCATGTACCTTGGACATAGCTCAAGTGAGGGAGAATCTGCTATGCCAAATCTAAACTTGGCCCTGGTAGAGGCAGATAAGGACCTGTGCCTAGTGCAAGCCATGGGAAGAATCGTATTTGGAGACAGGCACAGCTGATTGAATCAAAGATAGTGATAACCTGTGGATCAGACTATGCATCTTTTTGACAAGCATCAGCTGTTCGTTCCCAGCCTCTGGGTGACTTCTTTATACCAGATGCAGTATTTCAAAAAACAATTGCTAGCAATGTGGATTAGGGGGGGGAAAAAATGGAAATTGGAAGTGACCCAAGTTCCGACTATGCATGGGTGTCCCATGGGTCAGATGAGAGAGACTGTTTCCCAGGAATCACAGGCCAGATGACATTTGCAGAAAATGTGGAGGCAAAGGCTATTAGAAATGGAATTGTCTGAATAGAGGGAGGCCACATAAGAGGAATTTAGATTTGCTAATGCAGTAAAGTCACCATTAGCAACAATTAGTATCCCCAGTGTGGGCAGCTACCCCTAAACTGATGCTATTATGTGTTTGGAGACATCAACAGATAAAAGGTTACAGTGGACAAAGGATCCAAATTTGGTGATCCCTGGAAAACGACAAGCGTGGAGGACAAGTACATTTTTGACTGCAGGAGTTAAATAGGCGGCCACTGCTCGTCAGCTACTGCATACAGCAGGAGAAATCCAGCTGTTTATCCAATCAAGGCTGCTGCTTAGCTACATGTTGTTTCAAGCTGGATGAAGCAAAAGTAAAAGCGAATGGTATTACTTACTGTGAGGTGCAGCCAGTGGAAAAATCAGATGTCTAGAAAAGTGTTTCAAAGCCTCTGACAAGAGAAAGAAGATGTCAACAGCTTTGGGCAGGACTTGCCAGAAGTCGCTACTGATGGCAGCTAACAGAAATATACAAGCAGTTGCTTTTACTTTTTTTTTCCAGGAACAAGGTCTTTGCAAGACTGTGCTCAAATAAGGGAGTGCTCAGACAGACAGCTTTCACGTCCTGTTCCTCAGAAACAGCAGGTACCAGGGAGAGCCCAGGTGTCTACCCTGATTCTCAAGTGGGTTTTATAACCTCAGATGTGCTCTGTTCTTCTACAACCCTACCGTCAGCAACATCTGTTTAGTGAGTTCAGAGAAAGCCTGAGTTCTGTGCTCCACAAAACATATTTACCAAAGTTCAGCAAGATCTGTTCTTTCTCCCACTCTCTCCTTCCTGTGACTTTCCCTCCAAGATGACTTCTGAGAAGTGTCAATTCCATACAAGTTAGTGTAGAGACAGAGGCAAGAGCCTCCTACAGCCAGATATAAAAACATACGACAGAGGTGAGCCTTATGCCTTAGACCCGAGGACTCCTTTCTAGAAGGGTGAGGGAAAAACTATGACATGAAAAGCAGGAAAAAGGTAGGGAACGATGTGTCGTACAAGAAGAGAAAGCATAGCAATGATCTGGAGAAAAAGATTTAGCATATTTGTTCCTTTCTTGAGGGACATCATAACTAGTCGCTTAAAAGCAAGGCCTCCTCACATCATAGTGTTTCAAGAAGTGAGGAGAGCAAACACTTGGAATAGCTGAGAAGGGATCCTAGAGGTCTGCACAAAAGGAAGTGAACAGCTCCAGCAGATTCCTCCAGCTCATAGTGTGAGCTCAACTGTTGAGAAGGAATTGCTGATACATCCTCAGGACATGAGTCTTCCATGAATTTACCAGTGCTAAAGCGTGTGAATACCCTCCTACTCATCTTACCCTCCTACTAATCTAGAGCCAACATTGAACGGTGCCCTATGTACACGACTCAGACAGTCAGAGCACCACAGAAACTTGGGGTGGACTGCCGTTACCTGGGTTTGGAGGGGTTGCAGTAGTATGTGATCTTCCCATTGTTGCCATTTCACACTGGAAATTGGAAATTTGTACTGGTTTTGTTTTTTGTGGGTTTTTGGTTTTTTTGATTTTAAGGAGAGGGGAAAAAAGATGATGATTAAGGCCTATGTGTGCCAGAACAGAACTGGTAAAACAATTCAAATTAACTGCTGCTCCTTCCTTCCCCTCCCCACCACCAAAAAAAAAAAAAAAAAAAAAAAAAAAAAAAAAAAAGTGGGTTTTGTAATTTAATGAGCCCAGAAGTGTGCATGGTCAGATTTCACTTTTGGCATTGTGCCAAACCCTTATGGAGAGCTTGATGTGAATTGAGCTCAACTGCAACCACAAGCTCTGTTGACCACAGCCAAGCACAACTCCTACAGTAATCGCATCAGTGTAAGACATCTGTTGCCAGACCCACTCAAGAATCACAGATCCTTTTCCTTAGTGTTCAGTTTGGAAGGACAATAAGGAAGTTGCAAGATGACAAAGATTCAAAATGATACAGGAAGATTAACAGATGACTTTCTTTTTCTCCCTAATATTCTAGGCAAATCTACTACATCTTTTTAAATATATTAAAAAGGAGAAGAGGAAATGCTAGTCTTTCTTAACATAACGTAGCCAACTGATGGGAGTCATTGCTGTGGGATAACTGGGAGCCCTGAATTTTAATGGGTTTTGAAAAAGAGAAGTGGGCATATTTAAAGGGATGGGAAGATTAAAAGATTTAAAACAGGACCAGGGAGAGTTGGACTCAGCATTGTGAAGATGAAATCTAAGCACAAATTGTCACAAACAGGCAGATGTTTCTTTTTTGGGTGAATCTTTCTGTAATTGTCCACGAGGCTTTCCTTGCCCTTTCCTCTGAAGCTTTACTTCTGCTGTCTTTGACAGGAGTCATACTTTAGTACTGCTGTAAGCTCTGTTATGAACCCAGCAGAATGGTTTAGTACTTGAAAACAGCAGATTGTAATGTGAGGATCAGAAAACAGAAGTTCCCAGAGTGAAGGGTAAGTAGTGGTAGGTGTTTGAAAAGTAAACTGGTTTTACCCAAAGGGTTTACTTAAGGGTTCTGTTAGAAGCACTAGGTCTTTTCTTCTCCATCAGAGCTTATTCTCAGTTTGTACATCAGTCTGGCAACAAATAAGACTAAAATTGTCGGTCTGAGTCAACTGAATCCACTTGGTGTGGGAGATGAGGGCTTGATGTTTGGAGGAATAGTTTTCGAACTCAGTCACCTTGACCCGGAATACCTCAAGGTAATGAGAAGTGCACTACTCTTTAAAGAGGAGGGCTTAGTAAGAACCAGGTAAAGACACTTCCCAATGTGTCAAATGTTTTATGTCAGAACTATGCCAAGGCAAATGAATAAAGTTATAAACTGTCATCGTGTGAGGGCGTGTGTATACACGTATACGTATATATACGCATATGTGTGAGTGAACTGAACCGTAGATGAGTTCTGAAGATGCCAGGCCATATAACTCCACAAAGTGTCAGGTTCAAAGCTAAGTAATACAGATTCTTTTCTTTCACTTTGTTTTCTTAGCGTAGGAATAGCTGGCTTGAAACCCACAAGCAGTTTTTTATGTCCATAAGAGTATTAAGCGAGAAGTTTCGATATGAAATCATTATCTTCCCTCTTCTAAATCCAAATACTAATTGCAACCTTGCTGTGAGCCTACAATATTAAGGCTATCATAGCCATGGCAACCAAAAGCAACATTAAATGGAATACATATCCGCTGCACAAGACTGGGTTTTTTGTTTGTTTGGGCAGTAGGCATGCATTTCTTTTCAGCAGCCACGATACACAGGTCAAAAGAACTTCCAGTTTTTCAAACCTCAGAGCTATTTTGTCACATATGCTCTGCGATTATTTAGTATTTTGTGTATTGGTATAATTAATTTCAATGCAGGGTGGTTTGTTAATCCACAGACACAAATAAAAACACAAATTAAAATTTCAGCATGGATCTTACAATGGCCCATTTACATTTCAGGATTAAACCCGTAATATAAACTTTTGTGTAGTTATAATTGGGCTGATTTTTCTTAAGACCAGGAGATAAACATCTATGTAAATAGCCTCAAAAAGATATTGTGTTTAAGAAAAGAGCACTTCAAATGAGCTGCTTAAAGTCACCTTCTATGCTTTGCATGATAATTGTAATGCAAAATAATAAACAGCACAGGGCACCAAACACAGCACTTCAAGGATGATATTGTGCCATTTATATAAAGATAATTAGGTATTTAAAAACAACCAATATCTCTTTAAAATCTTCCAATTAAAATTACAAAAAAGAAGGGGGAGGGGGGGCTGTAAAGTAAGATTATTGAAATAAGTTTTCATTTGCTTGATTTTCCTGAGGGTATGTGTCCATAATGATCTGTCTGACTCCAAAGCATCTGAGTACACACTGAAATTAATTGCTGGGGACACTGCAGTGCATGATAGCTCTGTAGGCCACAGGTGATATTTCAGACATGGATATACTTTTCCTCTTGATGGGTATATATGAGCGTTATTTTACCTGAAAAAGATGCTGCTTTGCCTGAATTGTCACATGCATAGAGGAAAACTTATATTAGCTAAAGAACTTACTGCTTGGATTGTTTATTCCTGTTTTCAGAGAGAAAGTGTGTGAGAGAAAACTGTATCAATGCAAGTGTCTTTATGCAGGTATAATTGTATCCATGCTAATGAGATCTCTCTACCAGAAAAAGCTCTAAAACTTTAATTCAACACTACACTGTCAGCAAAAAATTCTATTCTATAATGTAATATTTATGTATGTTTATAAATGGTTAAGAAAGGGCTAATACAGTCAGACGTCATTAGCATGGGCAGAAACTACTGGGAGGTGTTGGAGATTAGCTGCTTATGCCCATGATTTACAGCAATTGTCCTGCTGGAACCAGTAATTATCTAGGGAATGATTATTAAAACACCCTTTAGCAAATTATTTATAAGGATACTTTTCATGTAAATTACACCAACAGTTGTTCAGAAGAGAGGTTTACATTGATAAATAAGTATTTTAATATCAACTATTGAAAAAAGAATTTTCACCAAGTCTTGAAGTGTTGCTTTTAATAGCAGAAATGCATTCGTGTTGTTCATGTACATTACAAGAAAGATAACGCCAGCCGGTTTGGCCCGCAGGGCCCTCTGGAGCGGCGCTGTTCCATGGCTGCGGTTGCGGGGCAGCGGCAGAGGAGGCACAGGCTGGCTGCGGCCGCTCAGCTCTGCGCCTCGCACCCCGTGCCAAGCCCAGAGCCCTCTGGGTGCGAGTTGGTCTTGTCTGAGGAGCTCCTGCAGAGCGCCCGAGATCGTAACGCTCTCCCCAGCACGGCATAAATCATGAATTGCTCTAGATTCTGTCCCACAGGCAACTTGCGCGGTGGTTGGGTGTAAACCATAGTGTCACTTCAGGCCTCTGCTTGTAGAGAGAAGAAATGTTGCTCTGTGTCTCAGTGGGCATTGTGGGGATGAAGGCTCTGAGGATGATCCTGCAGGGACATGAGATGAACTCTAGTGACAACTTTTGAAAAGACTATTTGCTGCTGGTGAGATAATCTAAACCGGAAATCTTTGCAATGCTCAGTGTACCCTTAACCATTAGCAGAGAGCTTAGATGGAAGTGAAAGAATATCTCTGAGCTTTGTGTGGGTTCTATGATTACTTGCATGGGAGGGAATATTCATCTTCTCAGTTCTGCATGGTTGTGTGGCCATTTTTTTGTGCAAAAATTCATAAAAGGGTTCTTGTGGTCCGTCTAAACTGTGATGTACACTTAGCTGAACAGAAGCTTGTAAACTTGACAGTAGTATTAGCTGATCTCAAAAGACATATCTCATCCTGCAAACTGTATCTTCTTGGGTGCCTGGACTATCATGGCTACAACTACACCATAGTTAATACTCAGAGATCAGCTTATTTAGGGAGAAGCTGTAACATTTTAATTAACTCTACAAGGTCTCAGTGTAGTTCTCAACTAAGTTACTACAGGTATTTTGTTTACCCTGGGCATGCTCAGAGCCTTAACATGAGTTTTTTGTAGCTACTCATTTCTCTTTTCATGCTTGCTCAGTCATTTTTTTCCATGGTAATAGTGTGACACCTGACTTCGTGTCACTGTTGTAGGAGGAAGAGTAAAGGTAAGCCTCATAAATTCAAATATGCTTAAACCATTTTGACACAACTTGTAAAAATTAAAAAGCTGATTGCACTTTTAATAGCAATCTTGTCAGTAATATTCAAAGTGATAAGTCTCTAGTATTCTAAAGATTACCCTAAGTGACTGAAAGAGACTTCAAAGAATCTATAATTAAAATCAGTAATATGTACCGTACGTTTTAAATTCCTGAACTCTATTTGAGAGATTATTTTCTTTATATAGTACCTAAGAACATATTCAGATATATTGATACCACTATTGTCTTATTTAATGATTTCTAGCCTCTGCGTCTGTAGGCTGAATCCTGCACGTGGGACGATATGCCGTCGCGCTGTCCCAGGAGGCATGCTGACAAAGAAACGTGTCTCAGTCACAATACCGTCCCATTCTCCTCTCTCCATCCAGAGAA
Source organism: Podiceps cristatus (assembly GCA_000699545.1). Lineage (NCBI taxonomy): Eukaryota > Metazoa > Chordata > Aves > Podicipediformes > Podicipedidae > Podiceps > Podiceps cristatus. The sequence goes on along the minus strand of JMFS01045126.1, from coordinate 5,211 downwards.
AACATAAAAAAGGTGCAGTTTACTTCCCTCTGCCTGTCTATGGTTCCCCTGGCAAGCATGGTGTGAGCAAATTCCTCTTAGTCTCCATTCATCTGCACTGCACAAAAGGAGAGAACAGTATCTGCATTTTTCACTGTAACCCATGCAATATCTGGGTAGGCAGTGTGGCTAGACAGGGATTTGGGGAATTGTCCTCCTGCTCAGGACTGAATGACAAACTGTTCTTGCAAGAGCAGAGTCTGCTGGTGTCATTATACTGAACTATCACTGACACACCTGGAGCCGCCTGTGGATGAAAGGCACTTTATAGCCAAAATTTGTGCCCTTCAGAGGAATTACGAACTGTTTGTACAACAGTGTAAATTTAACGGTGCTGCTAATAAGCTTTTCGTGATTTCACCGTGAGTTATATCTGCAGAAGAATCAAGGATTAAGCTCTCCTTAAATGTTTTGAGGTTTAGAAAATGGAAAGAGGCAAAGGCGTGGCTTTTTTCAACCATCTGGGACCCCCTTCTTTCTTGCCATCCTCCACAAGCTCCCTAAGGTCCTCAGGTGTGTCACAGCAAACTTCACCTGGACAACTGGCTTCAATATTTGTCACTTAGCTAAATGTTCTTTAACTCTTTCTTCCCTCATCTGGTCTTTACCTTTATTCTATTATTAAAGTTAATTTTGTGGCTGCGTCTTGTCATTATTAACATTTTGCCTGAAGATGGGAGCAAGAAAATACGTGTGAATATGTCAGCCTTTCATCATCCACTGTTTGCTGTCCTCCCCCATTAAAAAATGGAATTATTCTTTTCTTTGCCTTCCCCTTATATTGTTGCCCATAGTACTAGTAGTGAGAAATATATGACTTTTTTCTTTCTTAGGAAAGTTGACTTGCAAAACATTGAATGATAGTGTTCATTGTGGAGATGAGTTTTTGATTTTAATTATTTTTTTTTATTTGAATAAAACTAATTTTAAGCCCTCATCATCATCTGTTCTCAGTGAGCTTTTAGGTCTGAAAGCAAAATGGGTTCTCTCTCAAACTCTTATCACTGGGTTGTTTGAAATACAGATTAGACTACAGACAAAATAGTTTTGTTGGCCTGCTAGCCATTTATTTAGAGAATGAATTCTTCCTTTCTCCTGAGTATTAAAGTCCAGAGCTGGAACCAGCAGGTCTGTTAAAAATAAGGAGTAAAGGAGTAAAGCTGAATCCTCTCTTTTTTTCTTTCATTGTGAGTGATGGGAAGATAATTCCTTATTGCTAGAATTGTTAGCTGGAGGTAGAAGGGAAGACTATGTAAAGAGAGTGGTAAGAAAGAAGATTTGGATTTAAATATTCATGTTTTGGGGGCTATTCAATGATATTAGGAATAAATTACCAGCTAAGGACACACTTGATTGATTCTGTCTGAATTTGTTTTAGAATATTTTCACATAATTTCATTTATTCTTTCCTTTAACATCCATTAGAGGAAAAGAGAAAAAAAAATATACAGCATATGAAAAGAACATGGGGAAGTTTTTAATATAATGTTAATAATAGTTGATATTTAATTGAGATCATATCTTTAATCTTTTCTTCTTTTCCCCTGCCAGTGTTTCATCTCTATTCTTATTATCTTGTTTTCAGTACAGAATTATCACCCACTGGTTTTCAATTACAGCGATGCCCATATTGATTCTCCCCTTGATTTTAACTCGAAGCTGAAAAATTACTCACTTAAGCCAATAAAAGTAGATGATGTGGTTAGTTTTGGGTTCCTTTTTAAAATAATAAACGAATAAAGAAGAAGAATGATAAGCTTATAATGATTCTGAGTTACAACAAACTGGTATGGAAATGCATTTTAAATCATTAGAACTCAGAACAGTGTTATAAATTTATATTTATCTCTTCATGTTGAGGTAAGTGGTCCCTAAGGACACAAAACCTATGCCTATAATTCTAAGTTGCATTTGTCTGCTAGTACTTGGGCACTGAGACCACCTGGCAGATAATGCAGTCTGTCTATGCTTCTTCCAAAACCAGGGTATCTGTATGCAAAGTGCCTATTGGGAATGGTCCATGGTCCATGCTAGCTCCCAGACCGTGGCCAGGAATTGTCTGGGGGAGTGCCAGTTGGCACAGGCCGAAATCACCGCTCTTTTGGTTTAATAGCAGAGATGATCACATTCCTGGGCTTGGGAAAGTTCCCAGGCACTGCTAAATTTATTAACAAACACAGACGTAGCTAGAGAAGATTGTCCCGTCCAGAAGTCACATCACTTCCCCCAAACACTTCTGTGCATACCTATCTTCTTAACTCACAGATGCAATAACAAATTTCAACCTTAAAACTAAGATTAGGTGCAAGGTTTGACTTCCACAGAGGCAAATGTCAAGAGTTGCCACAGTATGGTTTTGGTGTCCAAGTGCAGTTAAGAATCAGTCTTTACTGATGCTTAGAAAGTACAATCCAAATGAATTCAGGACCAGAAGCTGAACAGAAGCTTTCCTCACTGATACGCTGAAGGATTTGGTTCTGCACCCATTGATGTTAATGCAAAACCCTCTTCCTAGCTTCCATTAGAGGAGAACGAGACCTAGCTATAGGGAAAAATCAGTTACAAGCCATTGATTTCACACACACACAATCAAAAATAGAGATAGCAAAGGGTCAAAGTTATCTAACTACAAAAATGAAGGTCTTTCAGAACTGTAATCTTAAATATAACAAGTAAGTAATCTCAAATACTTTTGTCAGAATGAGTGGTTTGCAACAGATGCACACATTATGTATTGATAGGTATGTGTGTAGGTGGAGGTATTTCTCCACAGAAGGAGGAAGGAAAGGTATTATGTCTCAACTTCAGGCAGATGCTGAATACCTATATAAGAAAATTGCCTTAACTAACTGCAGCCATAGTGATCTGGGTCTGATATTCCCAGCTGCATCCAACACCATCTCTGTAGACATAGTATAAAACCAATATTTATTAGTCTGACCAGGAAACACTGAGAAGCCAAATCACATATGCCTTTGTGCTGTTGCTTAGATTGCTACAGGTAACCTCCCCGTTTCCCTGTGTGTTTGGTGTTCTGGCCCATGTTTTATTGTGAATCTAACTTTTAAACCCCAAACTGCTAATCTGCAATGATACTTACAAACATTTGAGTCAAGATTTTCAGACATGTTCTTGTAGTTCTGGAAACTCCAGAGGACCCCTCACCCAAGAGGCCTTTTTTGAAGAGCAGAGCCATCACGAAACTTTTGGTGCCATCCAGCTGCTAGGCATCCATCCTGCCTTAGCCTCCCGTTGTCCCCTCCTTGCTTCAGACAGACAGACAGTCCTGCTTTCTCAGAGGCCCAGGTGTATTTGCCCCATTTCAACATCCACCTCTAATGCTTAAAATCAAATATTTGCTTTAACAAAGGCAAAGTTTTTCCTAGACTTGGCAATGCACAAGGTTCTTTTTACATGTCTGATTTCTCCACTTTTTATGCATTGTAGCAGCATTCCTCTCCCTGGAAATGTTCCAGAAAGCACCTGTACACACTTGCTCATTTGCCAATATGGTAGACTGTTATTTGCCAGTCCATTTCTTTTCTCAGAGTAAATTAATTTTGTTGATAGCAGCAGAATTTATAGTTTTATACAGGCTATATACACGCTATGGTAATATTTTAGCATCAGTATGGTGTAAATGAGTCATAACTGATCATGGAGCAATTCCTGTCTAGGTGGCGATAGGAAACGAAGGCTTCTCTTTCCATTCTTTCCGGGATGCCTGCCCTGCAAGTAAGGTACCTTAAACAGTTGCCTATCTCCCATCCCTTTTTTTTTTTTTTCCTTTTTTCCGTAGTGTCCCACAGTCTTAGGGCTGGGACCTTTAAAGGGTTTGCAAAACTGCAGAAGACAAATTTTTTGGGGTGGCTCACAGTTACGTGACATTGCCTTTTGTATTTAGGGCAGGCATGTTGGTGAGAGCTTCTGACTTGCTGGGTATTCCTGCACATCATACATATTCTAATTTTTATTCCTCATCCGCCAATTCTTTATATGGAGTTTGTTTTTCTTTCTTTAGGGTTAGGCCAGTAGGTCTGTGGCCCTTTCTGAACCTCTATAGAGATTCCTCTACCAGAAGCACTCCTCCCTCACTCACCCCCATCCTACGAAAACATTTATTTAGAATATAGTACCCTCTATACCATCAAAAACTTGTTGTCGTTTCCTGTGAAACACCTCAGGTGCCAAACACAACCCCAGTGCAGCCTGCGGAAATGGAGTCTCCCAAAGGGGATGCTGAGTGTGCATAAAAGTGGGCTCTGTTTGTCCAAGGCACCTGCCAGAACCTTGCTGACATTTTCAGCATAGGAAAATATTTGGCACTGGACAGCTGTTCAGAAACTTTTCCCCTCGTAGGTAGTAGAAAATGTTCCCTTTTTAAAACATATTTATATAATTCTTTTTGGGCCTATACATATATGAAAGGCTTCATTTTTCTCCCCACTGTGATCTTCAGGGAATTTACCTCCTTGGTTCTTCCTATTTGCTCTGTCATTCCTCACAGTGTAACACTTCCAGCTCTTCTTTTTAGTCTCTTGTCTTTCCCAGCAACCTGAGCTGAGGATGGTTAATTACTTTTACTCTGTCTTCCAACAAGCCACCTTAGAAGTTTGATTCTAGCATCTATTTATTAGTTTTACGTTCTTCTAATAAGTGCACTTTGTTGTATGCTTAATGTGTTTGGTTTTTAACACCTCTTTCCCCAGCAGTATTGCAAATTGTTTCTCTTCCAGCTTATTCACTCGTAAAAGGCATGGGGATAAGATTGTACCTGCAAGCCCCAAGGTTTACCACTCTACTTTTCTGTCAGTTGGCTTTTCCAGATCATGATGTGCAATTGGCTCGTGTTTTTGTATTCAGTATAAAATTACTGAGCATTCCATTTGCTTGTAGGTTGAAATTTTAGCAAAGAGTAAGTGGATGTTTTAACTATTGCTTGCATAAAGAATTTATAAGAGCTAGTGGCCCTGTGTTTGTCACCTTCATGATCTGCACAGTTTGCTGGTTTTGGCAAAGAGACAGTCCAGTGTAGTTGCAAATGCCAGGCAGTGTCTTGATTTGTGGTCTCAGCTTCAAAATGTTTAGCTGTATGTTGCATTGTCCTTCCCCACTCTTCACCTTGCTTTCCCTTTTCGTTTAAATCATAGAATCATTGAATCATAGAATGTT
>KL265956.1:0-11363 GCA_000699545.1 Podiceps cristatus | reverse complement strand
CGCGGTGGTTTTCAGTGTTTTCCACTTAATACAGGAAAAAAAAAAAAAAAAAAAAAAAAGGAGGGGGGAATCTTAATTATTGGCTGCATGCCTGGCCAAAGGTTTTTAATTATCCTTCCTGCATTTTAGCTTCTTGCTCCAGCCACCTCCCCCACTCTGACCCTCTTGCACCAGTCCTGGGGACCCAGCATATCTTAGGCAGCTCACTCCTAGGCAGCAATTATAAGGTCTAATTAAAAAATGTGGGATATTTGCCCGGGACACAGAGTCCCCCACCTAAGGAGTGCTCCCAGCAGGTTCCCACAGGTCTCCCCACATGATATTTTTTGAGGAGGCTCCATTTCCAACCTTCTACTGTTTTAACCGCAGGGGTGCCCATCACGCTGTGGAGCACAAAGCCCATCTGACATGCCTTGAAAAAACCTTAAATAGCCCAGCCCAGGCTCCGGCAGGCGCTGCATTTCCCTGACTCCATCAGGTGGGTCAGGATTGAATCGCGTTGCTGCTCAAAAGCCTTCAAGATCCACATCCCCAGCCCCGGTCATCGGAGACAAAGAACTTTTGCCATCGTCCCCACCCCAGCAAGGATGAGCCTGTGGTGAAGGTAACACTCCCCCCGAGCCCCTTTTTATTGCTAAAAGGGTTCTGAGCTGGTTTTTGCCAGGGTTAAGTCTTAATCCTCTTCATTCTCCCATTTCCTTTCTGTCAATTTTTTTTTTTTTTTTTTTTACTTTTCCTGCTCATATAACTCAAATGGTTGAATAAATTTTCTTCAAAGGCTCCAAAACAGCCAGGTTCTAGTGGAAAAAAAAAAAAACAAGGTTATGGAGGGTTAGCTCAGAAGGGAGTCTGGGAATTTAAAGAATATTGTAAAATAGGGTCTGAGAGGCAGCCTGTTAATAACACACACTCTCAGAGTGAAGCTGATGGAAATGCCCAAAGAGACGGGGTGAGCAGTAGCTCAGCTTCCAGTGATGTCCCCAGGGAGGATGTCGTGGGAGATATTGCACGCTGGGTGTGGGGACTGTGACCCTCCTTCCCACCCCTGTCCCGCGGGGAAGCCTGTGCCATGCCAGGTGGGCAGCATCAGGCTGAAGGTCACAGACCCTGCCGTGGTGAAGAGTCATCACGCTACAGTAATCAACCCGGGCAGCTCAGAGGCCCGTCCAATGTCATTAATTAACCCACACATGGGAACCCCTCTGCCCAAAGGACTGTCTCAGTGGTTGCGCTTAAGGCATTAACATATTTAGCAGCTCGGGTTGTGAAACACCACAAAGTGGGATTCATGGCCAGGCTGTGGAGATACGACGTCTTCCACTCCATACCTGGGACACTGTTCCCCTCTCTGTGAAGTCCCTCCACCACTGGCAAGGATGGAAAACAGTCAGTCTCATCCCCTCTGGTCTTTGAAAAGCCTCAGCAGCACTCAAGGGTACCTGCAACAAGCCCCAGCAGCCTTCGTCCACCTCTGTAAGGGGAGATGTTTTCTTCGGGCTTGCCGCTTGAGATTTGGACATCTCCATGGGACACTTGCTTGTGCTCCAGTCTGCATGTTTCAACACTTCATCACTTTTCTTAAAAAAAAAAAAAAAAAAAAAAAAAAGAAAAAGAAAAAGCAGAGGTGCTCTTCCCACCAAATCACATGATCACATGGATGCAGGCACCAAGAAAACCTCAGGAAATCAGGAGACACATGGTCAGATAACAGGTTTTGACAACATTAATTGTTTGGCAACGTTTTCCAGCAGCTCTTGATTCCCAAAGGGCAAGTTGGCAACTTCAGATGGTCTATTTGGAAAAAGAGAACATCTAGAGAGCAACCCGATGCGGGTATGTCTTCCCTGGAAAATTAACGTACCCCTGAAGGCCCTGTCTACATGCAGACCTGGTGGCCCAGCCTTGGCTAAAGGTATTAGAGCATTTTGGCAGCACTGAGGACCATGAGATGGGCCCTGGGTGACTCATAGGGATCCAGAGGACACCCTGGCCTAGGCGGCACTTTGTCCTTGATGGATCAGGTACTTGGGAAGTGGCCAGAGCAGAGGTGTTGGACGTCTCTGTGCCCTTGCAGGTGACCCCATGAGTGCAGACTTGCAGATGGCGGCCTTCGGTCTCGCTCTCCTCTCAACGCTTTTCCTGCTCCTTGCCACGTGCACCGACTGCTGGATGGTGAACGCTGATGATAGCTTGGAGGTGAGTAGAGCAACCGTCTTCAAGGTTAGCAGAGCAACCTTGTTCAGGGTTAGCAGCTGGGAGGAAGGTGGGTGCCTTGACACCCATGGGGTTGCACCATGTCTCTGTGGGCTTGGAAAGGGGACACAGTGGGACAAACGCAATGCTTTCTACATGAGTTGGAGGATTAGAGGATTCGAGAGATACAGAAAAGCTGTATCAGAAGGAGGAGACAGAAACCAAGGCATGGGACATGTCCAGCTGTGGTGGTGACAGCCTGAAGATCTGACATGCTGGCTGGGATATCCCTGGGGAGCTGGGGTGCTTCTTGCTTGAATGTCTTTCTTCTGCTTCCAGGTAAGTCACAAATGCCGGGGACTTTGGAGGGAGTGTGTCACCAACATGCAGGACGGGGTCAGGACCTGTGACCAGTATGATTCCATTTTGGCTGACCATCCAGGTAAGCTGGCATGGCCTGGAGGCACTTTTTTAAGTTCACAGCTAAGAGTTTTCCCTCTTCCCTTTTCGAGAAGATGATTCTCCTTGCAAAGAGCTGACCTTCATCAATTAGCAATGCAGGCCCAGGGCTTCTCTTGGGCTGCTGCTGCATCAGCATGGCCTGGACAGCAACCTGGGGTTCAGCCAGATCTGCCATGGGGTCACCAAGCAGGACAGAGGCCATGAAGCTGTGCCACCTTCCCACAAAGGTGTTTGGGTACAACAGAGCCCAGGCACAGCTCCTACCCCTCATTACGTGGTGGGACTTGCAGCCTCATTGATGTTGCATGCAGGGGCGAGAACTATTCCCACTGGCCAAGGACTTGCATGCTCAGGTCATGGACAGTCGTATTGTGGCACGGAGACTTCTTCTGGCCTGCACAGGGCACATCAGGCCCTGCACAGAAGAACCCACGTATAGAGCGGTGACATGGGACACCGATTCAGGCAGTGGAGGAGGGAACAAGAAGTCAGCATGGACTAAGTGTGGTTGCTGTGCCGCTCTGAGGAAAAAGCTTTGTAGGGAGAAGTCCCATTGCACACAGCTGATGATGTGACCCCTGCCAGACCTCGTTTTTCACCGGTATGTTGACATTTGCTGTTCCATACACCACATACACAACTTGGAGCAAAAACCAGCCCAGACAGAAGCATCTTGTGTCCAAGACTACGCAAGAAGGTCTTGAGTAGGTGACCACATCTCGGGTGCTGATTGGTACACCTTAAATTGTTTGGTTTCTTGAGCTGGTCTAGTAATGGGCTTATTAAGTCCTGTGGCAAGGTTTCTGATGAGCCTGGTGAGCACCTTGCCTATGGCACGTGGTGGGCATGCAGCTGGTGGGTCCCAATGTAGATATCTCCTATGGACATGACCACTGGTGAGCTGGGTGAGTCTAGCAGAGACACAGACAGCAATCTGGAGTGGGGAGACCAGTTTTTCTGACCATTCCTCCATCCTCTTTCTGTTTTTTTTGTCTTCCCTGCCCAGTGAAGATCGTGGTGACGCGGACCCTGCTGATCACAGCAGACCTCCTGGCTGGCCTGGCTTTGACTACGTTGCTACTGGGGCTCGACTGCATCAAGTTCCTCAAGGAAGAGCCTCATGTCAAACTGAAGATGTGCTACGGAGCTGGCGTCATCCTCGGCTTCGGGAGTGCGTGGCCGGGAGACCTCAGGGGGCAGATGGGCCTTGTGGCCCATGGGAAGCTGGGGAGAGGCCACGAGCTAGGGGCACCTCCTCAGAGGGGTCTTGGGGAGCATGGAGGTGGGGGTCGTATGGCTCTTTCTTAATCATCCTCATTCCTCCTAGGCATCCTGGGTCTCGTGGGCTCCGTGTGGTATGCAGTGGATGTCTACATGGAGAGGGCCATGCTGGTGTCGCACAATATATTCCTGGGAGTCCACTACGACTTCGGGTGGTCGTGCTGGCTGGGGATGGCTGGCTCGGCAGGCTGCTTCATGGCATCTGTCCTGATGACCTGCTGCCTCTATGCCTGCGCAGGTCAGTCTGCCCTGTCCCACCCCATCCCACCTCCAGCAGCTTTTGGACCTGCAGGGATGTACGTGGGGTGAAGGACCAGCTCAGAGGGTGCAGGCACTTCTTGCAGGGTCTGGCTAAATCAAGGGGAAGCCCTTTGCAGCCAGCCTGTGCACCCTGGCTGGGGAGGCTGGGTCATGCCAGGCAGGATGGGGCCGAGGACCCCATAAGACCATGGGGGGGTGTGTGTTTGTGTGTGTGTGCAGAAGTGCTCCATCCACATGTGTGGGACCTTGAGGTCCTGGTGAAGGTGTGTTGATGTCTAACCAAAGCAGTGGCCATGCTGGAGCTGTATCACTGCGACCAGCCAAAGCCTGAGCCAGTGGCCACGAGGATGTGCCAGTGGGAATCTGTCCGTCCCGCCATCAGGAATGTGGGGCAGGTGATGCCTCACCGGACATCATCTCCAGCCCTTATGCCTGGTCCCACTGGGTGGAAGCCGACCCCACAGTGCTGGCTCTCCGGGTTCATTTCTCCTGCCATGGCCCCATGCTGCAGCACCCACCGAACACCCCCTGCTATTGCCAGCCATGACACAACCCCAACTCTTTCCTGGCAGACCCCAGCAGCCGCTGGCAACCCCAGAGGCTTCCCCAGCCCCAGGGCCGAACAGCCACCAGCAAGATGTATGCCATGGACTCCCGGGTGTGATGGGCAGCGGCACGTCCTGCACCCGGCCCCTCCGTGGGATGCTCCCCCCACCCCAGCCTGACCCCATTAAAGCACCACCGCCTACACTGGGAGACCTCTGAGGTTGCTTTAAGGCTTCCGATTGCAGGGTCTGCACGAGCTGTAGCATCAGTGGCTGCAAAAAAGCAAGGGTGCTGCAGAAATCATGCACAGAGGAGGGTTTTTTCCCCACTTCCAGACAGGTTTTCTGAAAATAAACCCCAGAAAAGGGTTGCTTTAAGATTCCCCTGGAGAAGCTGTTGGAACAGAGGGCAAAGGAGCTCCTCTGGCAAAGCCGCTGCTTTGGAGGAATCCAGTGGAAAGCCTTTCCTGCGCGGAGCAACACTGACTCCACGTGGCTGGTGGCCCCGATCACTCACGCACCTGCCTGCTGGAAACTGCCCCTGTGCTCAGAAATTCAGCAGCACGAGGTTTGCATTTAAAAACTGGTCAAAGCTTGCAGCCTGGAGCATGTACGAATCTTACTCTGAGGTGATCACTGGAGGAACGCTGCAACAACACACATCAGGCACGAGGAGGTGAGTCAGTTTGAAGCCTGATGAAGGTGCTCTACCTCCAAAGCTGGGTTTTGAAGTCCACGCGAAAAGGGAATTCTGTTTTCCAAGTGAATCGTCATCCCTCTTCGCTTACAAACCATTATGAAAACCAAACAGAACCCAAAACCACCACCAAGCCCCCCTCCAATTGCTGAGTGCTGGTTTTGCCCTTATTCCCTTGCTTCCCCCCGAAAGGTCAGCCCACAGAAGGCACGTCAGCGCAGGGAAGCTGGGCAGAAAGCTCCCTGGTAGGGGCTTCGCGACCCTGAAGGGCAGCAGACAAAGCCTGGGGCCAGGCAGATGTTGCTGCAGGGGTAGAGATATTCCCCGCAATGGAAAGGTGCAGAAGAGACTTGCAGTAGCAGTTTTCTAGCCTTGACAGGCTGCAAAACACGTACAGTCCCAAAACATTAGAGTTGCAAGGGTCCTCCCAAGCTGTTCGCCCCCGGGGAAGACGGGGACATCGTTTCTGCTGTCACACGCAGCTGAAAGGCAGAAAAGCTGCTGCTGATTGCAGCTTCTCACTTTGGGTGCAACACAGAAACACCACTGGCCAACTGCCCTGTCCTGCACCTCGGGAAGGTTAATTTACTTAATTACTATTTTTAAATTTTTTTAAAGGCTAATAATTTTTCCCCAGGGACCTGAAAAAAAAAAAAAAAGAAATCCAATTGCTAAAGCTGTGTGACAGAAATAGAGCATGGCTGACAATCTGCTATTGAACAGCAGGATGTCCAAAGGCTGGATACATGACACACAGAACGGTTTGGGGTGGAAGGGACCTTAAAGATCTCTAGTCCCAACCCCCTGCCCTGGGCAGGGACTCCTTCTGCTAGCCCAGGCTGATCAAAGCCCCGTCCAGCCTGGCCTTGAACACTTCCAGGGATGGGGCAGCCACAGCTGCTCTGGGCAGCCTGTGTCAGTGCCTCACCACCCTCAGAGTGAAGAATTTCTTCCTTCTATCTCCTCTAAATCCACCTTCCTTCAGTTCAAAGCCATCACCCCTTGTCCTATCACTCCGTGCCCTTGTCAAAACTCCCTCTCCAGCTTTCCTGTAGCCCCTTCAGGTACTGGAAGGCTGCTGGAAGGTCTCCCCAGAGCCTTCTCGTCTCCCGGCTGAACAGCCCCAGCTCCCTCAGCCCCTTCCCAGCAGAGCTGCTCCAGCTCTTGGATCACCTTTGTGGCCTCCGCTGGACCCGCTCCAGCAGCTCTGTGTCCTCCTTGCGTTGGACCTCTCGAGGAGGGGCAGTCAGAAGTGAGTTCGAGGGTACACAGAGGGTACAGCAAAACCCAAGCACACGGGGCTGTTAAGGGCTGGCACACAAGGAAACAATTAAAAGCTCAAGCGTTTGCTTGGCGCAAGCGGAGACTCAATATCCACCATCAGACAAGCAGTCCCCACCCACCGGGTACTCCTTGATGGCCGCCACGTTACCAGTAAATGTATAACTGGTCTTTATGAGAGCGCAGCACAGCTGTGGGGCTGGGTGAGGCAGACGAGCAGCACCTCACCGCAAGTGCCAAGCACAGGTGCAGCTCCGTGTCCCAGCTCCTTCACCCCGGCCAACAGCAGAGCCCCTGGTTCACCACCACAGGGACCACCAGAAAGGCACCTCGGGGTGCTCCAGCGCCCACCCGAGGCAAAGGAGCCCACGCAGAGCTGAGGGCGATGGTTAAATCAACCTGCGCACACCACGAGGCTCTGGAGTTCAAACCCCGCCGGGAGCCAGCCTTTCCCTGGTTTTCCCTGTTCCCTTCCCCCGCACCAGGAGTGAGACACCAGCAACTCCCGCAGTGACCCGGCTGCAAGGAGCTCCCCTCCGGGCTGTGAGGAGGCCAGAGCAGCTCTGCCCATCTCCCACGGCAAGGTCTGAGGTCTTACATTGGGCAGTTTTTCCCCCTTTCTCTTGTTTAAGCACCCTCGCATCCCCTCAGTTTCCTGAGGGCCACGTTCCCACGTTCCAGCGGGGGCACAGCTGGGCTGCTCCAGGAAACAGCTGCCGGCAGCACTCTGGACTGACACCACCCCCCATCCTCACGCCTTTCCACCCACTTGCAGCAGGGCTCAATTACTCTTTAATTTTTTACTTTGTTTTTATGTTTTACTCCAAGAGCCTGCATGCTGAAGAAATAGAGCTGTCACTTGCTCCCCAACCTTTTATGAACACTTAAACCATTTCATCCAAAAGTGGGTTTAAAGCAACCAAGCACACAAGGTAATTCTTTAAGACCTTTATTAACAGATGCTTGCAGTTTGACTTGAAAAAATCAGGTGTATATTTCATACAAATTAAAAATGAGGTTCTTAAAAATCTCAACTTGACCAGATATGAAACAATTTAAAAACCTTTAAAGGTATATTGAGAAAAAACAGGCTTTTAAAAAACACGTTTGTCGTTTCCAAAAGGAGACTTCTTTAGGTAAAAATAATAAAAACCCCATGCTGCATAGATAATGCAGATAGTTCTAGTAATCTGGTCAACAGCAAAAAGCAAGCACTTAAGGTCTTCAGTTCCAATTCTTTTGTTCATTTCTTATTGCTGGAATTTCATTTTCTTTTCTTCTTCATTTCTTAAGTCTTTTCTTTGATGACTAAACTGAAAAAAAAAAAAAAAAAGATGATCAGGCAGGTATAGCAGAGGCTTACACAGACATTTTGTCTACCAAGACTCGCCTGCAACTCAAATTCTCACTGAGCTGCTGTCACACACAAGAAAAATCCCTTACCAGCTCCTTCACTAGTCCCCTACACTCCCACCACCGGCAGCCAAATCAGCCGCCTGCCACGCAAACCCAACGCAAAAGGCTCCAGAGAGAGAAGAACCTCAATCCAGACACAAAGGAATCCCCCTGCCCCTCCCCGGCACATTTGGCAACAGCCTCGGGGAGAGCCGCGCGCATCGGGCCGGGTCTGCAAACGTAGCAAACTCCGAGCCAGGCGGCAGGAGGAGAACCAGCACCTTCAGAAGACGGCTGAAGAGCAGATTCCCAGCCGCGCCTGACCGAGGCTTCAGCAAGCTGATGCCCAGACCACAGAAACCACGATTCACATTCTCCAATACCACCAACAGACAGAAAAAGCAACCAGAACATCACCTTGGTGCTTCTTTGAAGCCCGTCACATTAAGAATTCATCCAGTTTGCATTAACCGTTAACACCAGAATAAAACAAAGGTTCAGACAGAGCATGCAAGGCTCAAAGAGGTACGAAGAAATCAACCTACGCGACAAACCCAGCAGCGGCCCAGGCCTGAAGGATGAGCCGCAGAGCTCCTAGGGCTGGGAGAGGCGGCGGCTGCTGACGGCACCGAGCTCTACCCGCGCTCAACTCCCGCATGTCCAGTTTGTCCCGTTAACGTGGCCGTTTGTTACTGCTCCCACCAGAGCCTAAACGAGTCTCTCTGTCCGCCCGCCCTTCTGGCAAGGAGCAACGAGCAAGACCCAACAGGAATGCAGGCGAGAGAGGAAATGGAGAGGGGAAGAACAGTCAAGGAAGGTGCCGGAAAAAAAGCAGAACCAGTAGAGAGAGTCCTAGCAATGAAAACATTCCCAAATTAGCAAAACCGTCTGTCAGACGATGGCACCCAACAAGTGCCAAATCACTGCCAGTCTACCCTGCAATGGAACAGCGTCTGAAGATGGCCCCTCAGGCAGGCCTCCCCAGCAGCCAGCCACGCCTGCACTGCAGCGCTTCGGGACCCTCCAGGACATGTGTCCTCTCGCTGCCAGTTTATCCAGCAACTTTCGGTTCAGCTAAAAAGCTGCTACTGAGACGCTCCTGCAAAATCTGTGCCAACTTTCTAGAAATTAATACCTAGAGGTCTTGATGCTATTTGCTTCCCCTTTGAGAGCGAGCGGTACAAGCTCGGACACTTGCAGAGCTGAAAGCGCCAGCCCCTGCTTCCCCCAGCTGCCTTCAGCTCACCCCACCGGCACCGCTGGAGTTACTGTTCCTGGGTGGACAAAGACTGCTGTCAGCCCGAACTACGCAGCACAGCCAAGATTTTAAGATTAGTTCTAGGCAGCAACTCCATCAATGAAAATTAAAGCCTGGTAACCGAGTCCTCCCAGTCAATCGGCGCCCGTAGAGCAAAGTCTCACAGCTCGGTTTTGCAGGCATTGACAAGCACGCTCAAGGGCAGCCGGTTCAGTTACAACATGAGCAAGAATACTCTAAACCTTGTAAGGCAAAGAAATAAAGGGAAGCATCAACAGAAAATAAAAGTCACATCCTCCATAACCTGCGGACACGCACCCGGATGATGGTAGAGATGGTAAGCCGGTATTTACTCAGCCCCGCCCTGCTCGGCCTCGGGAGCGGACGTGTTCTCAGCTGGTGGTTCGGCTGTCTTCGTCTCTTTGCCATCTTGTGGTTTAGGGTTCTCTGGGCGTCTGCGTCGGTAGTTGAAGTTACGGCGGTACCGACGTTGAGGTGGCTGCTGACTTTGGGTCTCATCCCCTTGGTTCTCTTTATCTTCTTCGTTCCCATCCTCTCTAGGCTGCCTCTGACGAGGAGGACCCCTGAAAGTCAAGCTAGGCTTTAACAATGCAGCATCTGACCACTGCCATGTTCTGTCTCTGCTGCTAAAAGGCAAGGTTAAAAACAAAAAGTT
The DNA here is from genome assembly GCA_000699545.1 of Podiceps cristatus. Classification (NCBI taxonomy): domain Eukaryota; kingdom Metazoa; phylum Chordata; class Aves; order Podicipediformes; family Podicipedidae; genus Podiceps; species Podiceps cristatus. Next base: position 1,314 of record KL265956.1, on the reverse strand, counting down.
GATCTGCAGCATACCTGCGAAATCGTGGTCTGTAACCTCGATACATGTTCTGCCTGACTGGTCTGCCTTGTTCTCCTGCACCCTGGTTGTCAGCACCCTGGAAGACATGAGGCAACAAGCCACGTTAGCCACACACAAAAGCCTGTTAGCACCACAGGTAGCCATGGCACAAGGAAGATGGCTGTAAGGGGGCTGTCAGGTTATGGCTGAGGCATACAACGTCCTGGGGCACAAGGCTATGCACCACTAGAATCTGCGTTTCTTCCAGTTCATCACAGAGGAAGTTCACACAAATTCAGACACACTCTGGTTTTTAAAAGCTGTAACGTTACAAGATCTTCAGCTCAGTGACATCTGCTCCAATGTTTCACCCAACCGCCCAACCTTACCAAAACCACCTTGAGTGTCCACAAGAAGTGGCAAAAGCTGTGCCTATCACCCCGCTCCAAAGCGATCAAGCCAGTTTAGCATCACACATTAAGCAAACGTTACCTCCACTATCTCTCCCTGCACGGGAGGGTTGGAATATTGTGGTCGACGCCCGTAGGGCCTACGCATATAGTAAGGTGGGTACCGCCGTCTACGATAGGGACGGCGTTGCTGGGCTTGACCTTCTGGTATGTTCTCTGCTCCTTCGTTCTTTTCCCCACTCTCACTATTCTGGTAGTTTTGCTGGTAGTTGCGTGGAGGACCCCTACGACGTGGATATCGTCTGTAATGGTTACGATCTGCTGCGTATTTGCTGCCTTGCACTGGAACTCCACCAGGACCTGTCACATTAGCTGCCTCCGCACCCTAAAGAGGAGGGATAGCGTTAGGTAAAGTCAGCATCAAATCAGTTATAGCATAATATAATTTAGTACTGAGCAACAATTTACATCCACATTGTAAAGCAATGAAAAACCATTCAGCTCCTTGGCTGTCATCAGGCATTGACTCAAACCACAGGCACCACACCAAAGCCTGCAGACCAGGTTTTTCCCGTGTACTCTCACACCAAAGAGATGTGTTTACCTTTTCTCCTTCAACCACATCAAACTCCACGGTCTCTCCATCCCCTACGCTGCGGAGGTACTTCCTGGGGTTATTCTTCTTTATGGCAGTCTAACAACATAATATTGCAGAATTAAGATTTATAGGCACAGCATCAAAATAATACTTAGCATATGAAGGCTTTTTTTTTTTTTTTTTTTTTAAGATTAAGGAATTTGATTATTTAGTATCTCAGGAGGAAGACCTGTACTCCTGAAAAAGCAATTAAAACACTGGCAATCCAGGAAGCTATAAAATTTACCTCTATTCCTATAGCTCTGG
>JMFS01045119.1:0-10948 GCA_000699545.1 Podiceps cristatus | reverse complement strand
ATTCTATGATTCTATTCTAATGCAAAGTATGTTCTGTGTGTAAAGCTCTCATATATATGGTATATTTCATAATTGGAAATTTATAGTGCTTATCTTCCTGACCCTGGACTGTAGACAACATCAGCCGTGTGATGGAAGCAGGATCAAGCTCTCTAAACCAAGAATAACAGAGCAAGTACAGCTGGACTGTGATCCAGACCCCAGCTAGGTGCTCTAACGCTCATTGATAAAAATGAGTACTTAGACACTGGTAATCCCTCAGTCTTTGGGGGATGCAAACCACGCTATTTCCCACTGGGATTAGAGTCAAGGGCATTTACCACAAGGGCATATACCACCTCCAAGATTTTGCCTTAAATACCTGCCAAAATGTTTTCTGCTTTTGGAACTTGAAATGGTTTCATGCTTCTCCCCTCCATCCTTTCAAATTAAAACATGAAATCCAATCTACCCTGACATTAGCACGTTTTCCCCACCTCGCTGTCCAAGTCTCTCTTCCTGGACTGGAACCCTGTATATCATGTTTCAGGATTGTTTTGCTAACATATAATTAGGGATTTATAATGTAAATGCTCACACAACCTTAACTAGCCTATTCCAAATGTGACACTATTAATTAAGGACTCTCTAGGGTGCAGTATGCTCCTTGGTGGATTAGCTTCCTGGAAATTTAATGGCAGTTTGCAAATTGGCATCCAATTTTGGCTTTAGTCTATCTCTTGCTACTATACAAAGCAATTTTGGTTCTGATAATATGAGAGCTTCTGTTTAACTTTGTTTTACTTTTATCTCTGCTAAAAAGGCTGTTTCACCCTTCTGCTGTACTTCAGGCAGGAGGATGAGTCAGCTGGGGAGGTCCTAGAGAAACAGTACAAAGACAGATTGCTTTGTGTCCAGTTAGTCTTCAAAAAATAAAGCCAGATATTCATGCCTAGCCCTCTGTAAACAGTTGAATTCCTGTCTCACCTGTTGGTGAAGCTCAGTTAAGTTCAGAAAAAGCACCTGAGATTTACGTGTAATTATAGCTTTATTTCTTCCCAGTAATTTTATGGAGGTTGAGATAAGCATGATAGGCTGCTGTGGGATTTACTTAGTTCTTGGTACATCTGGAGGCTAGATTATTTTGCTTCATCTCAGAAAAATACTGAATTGTTTTTATTTTGGGAAGCTACAATATTGTTAACCATATAACATCACTGTGCAATAACTTCCTAAACAGCTTAATGTACGGACATATTCATTCTGGAATAGCTATTCTTAAACTACTCATCCTACTATACTGTGACATAAATTGTACCTGTAGACAAGTTCATAAAAGTGTAATAGTTTTGGGGAGGTCTAATTATAAGAACAAAACTGGCTTATGTAGAAGAAACAATTTTGTGTAGAATTGCTTAGCTAAAATGTCATCTCTTATAAAGATCAGCATTTATTTAGCTATTATATACTACCATTCGAAGTGTGCCACCCTAACAACCAACAACTTGAGAACAAAATGGTACTTATCAAATATTTTTCAACCACTTAATTTAAATACTTAAGTGAGAACTAATCTTTCTTGTAAAAACCTAACTGTTTATCTCTTTAAAAAATAATAATAAAAAAGTAGATTAATTACTGGGTCCTCTAAAATGCTTCACTCTAAAACAACCATCCCTTTTTCCAGCAATTTTACAGAATCAAAATAAGCCTCTCTCATTCCTCCACCCCCCCAATCTAGCATTAACCATGAAAATGGCTTAATTCTTTAAAATTTTAGAGTAATACCAAAGACTAAAGCTTATTGAGTGTTGACATATATTCTTTGGTGTATTCCACTGTGGGTTGACTGACTTGTGGATGTACTTGACTTAATGCTGTTTGAACTCTGTAAACACTGGGAACCATGAAAATTTTGGCTACCTTGACTCATGCCATATGCTTTGCTAGTATGATCCTTGCTCATAAGCTGATCAGGCTGTTTTGATGGAGACTCAATGCTGAGAGATCATGAATCCACACTAATATTTAATGGTAAAACAGTCTTCAGAGGGATGTTGCATATGAGAGCAGAAAAAATCATTCCAAAATCAAGTAGAGTTCTGCAACATCCTTATGGCTGTATGAAGACTGTGTGCTGAGCTTGCTGGATCATCTTAAGTAGCGCTATCAACCCCACATATGGCATGAAACAAAGGACTAGCAAGCAGATTCTGGGCTTCTTCAGACAGCCAGTTCCCTCAAAGGATAAAACTAGGTGAGGCAGTTAGGATCTGCAGTGTGAATGTAATTATCAGCAGAATGGGGGTAGGAATGTGTCCAGTTCTTTCAAAGTTAGGCTGGTGTAGGGAGATTTTGCTTAAAAAAAAAAAATCCCCATGTGAATGAGTTTGATGCAAGTTTCTAGTGTGAATTTAAACCATCTAGCAAAAGTGGCTGTAAGTATCTCTCCATAATGCTTCCACAGACCATTTGGTGAGTTCTCTGGACATATATTGAATTTGGAATTACAGCACTTGGATTTGTATGTGGCCTGTGATCTGTTTCTGCTTTTTGTTACTTAGGACCTGTACTCTGGCTCACCCAGAAGCATACAAACATTTCCTTACCTGAATCAACTTAAATTTCATGAGCAATGCTGCACCACTTGAATTGAGATACATGTGGGTGGGAAAGGGCATAGTATCATTTCAATCCAGCAGTTAGCTTAAGGGGTAAAGGAAGGGGGAAGTGATGGCTGTGCAGAGATGGGGATGCAGAGCTGAGCAGTTAGTGGAAGGGCAAAGGACTCTGTGGCAGGCCAATAACTCATTTTTCATATAAAATTTCTTTGATGCAGCTGCAGTGTATATCACATGGAGCAGTGATAATGGCCAGAAGGTGTTTATCATCTCTTTACTCTCTTAGGAAGATGAGCTTGCCAGACTTAGGTGGATTTTGGTAGGATTGTGAGACTGGACTTGAAACTGTGCACTCTGTGGGTCTGGAATTCTTAATACTCTTAAGAGTTCTAGGTAGAAGAATGCAATAATTTCGATGCTTGCTGTTGTGCTTCATGAAATCCAGTGAGAGGGACTTACCGCCCGAAGACTGAGAGCTGAGGAGGATATTGTGACCACTTATAGTGGCTGGCTCTGTAGCAGGATTTTTGTCTGTTATGTGGGAGGCTTAGGTTTCATCAGAGTGGAGAATTTCATTTCCCTGTTTCACTGAGGTTAGATTTTTACAGAAATGTAACTCTGTGTACCTTGCAGAATCTGCAGGAGAGCAGAGCTGATTTGTGTTGAGACAGATCTCCCACACGGCTGTGAAAACAAGTGCACAAATTCAGAGTAGATGGGTGTAAATCTGAAGTAACTGTCATGGAGATTGATGTTCTCTCTAGGAGTTGATCTAGATTTACATCAGGGTAGCTGTGACCAGAATCTCTCAGGATTCATCTTTGCTAGACTTTAGTAGCTCACTAAATTAATTGCTAATTAACTTCAGATGGTTGATTATTGTGGATGCTTCCCACATATTTCTTCTGTCTTACCACCATAGAATTTAAAGATAGAGCTTCACTAGATCAGACCAGATCTTACCTATTCTGAAACCCTCCTTGTCAAAAGCTGTTCCCTTCAGCTAGATACTAACACACTGGGTGCAGTCAGCAGGCATTACACCAGAGCACTGCAGTCCTCAGGAATCCAGACTTGTGTGCATTTGGGGCAAAACAAGCAGAGACATGGCAGCCTGAGTTGCCTAAGGCACTTAAAATAAGGAAGGGGTTAGAAGAGGTCCTGCAAGGCAGTCCCAGACTGCCCTTGAAGGCTGGCCTTGCCACTTCCTGCACTGGAGCATGGCAGCATGAGATTTCTTCTTGACATAAATACAGTAATCAGTGTTAAGAGGGTTCACTGCTGAGATAGCTACGAAACAGCATGAGCTACCTCCCCTCAAAGCACTTTGTCCTTTGTGTGAAAGCAAGTCATAGAATCCCTTGGTTGGAAAGGACCTTAGATCGAGTCCAACCATGCCTAACCACTACTAGACCATGTCCCTAAGCACCTCTACATCTTTTAAATAGCTCCAGGGACAGTGACTCGACCACCTCCCTGGGCAGCCTGTTCCAGAAATGTTTCCTAATGTCCAATCTGAACCTCCCCTGGTGTAACTGAAGGCCATTTCCTCTTGTCCTCTCACCTGTTACTTGGGAGAAGAGACCCACAACCACTATCAGGTAGTTGCAGAGAGCAATAACGTTTCCCCTCAGCCTCCTTTTCTCCAGACTAAACAACCCCAAGTCCTTCAGCTGTTCCTCACAGGACTTGTTCTCCAGACCCTTCACCAGCGTTGTTGTCCTTCTTTGGCCCCTCTCCAGCATCTCAGTGTCTTTCCTATGCTGCCGTGCCCAAAACTGAACCCAGCACTCGAGGTGAGGCCTCACCAGTGCCGAGTACAGTGGGGCAATCACTTCTCTAGCCCTGCTGGTTATACTATTCCTGATGCAGGCCAGGATGCTGTTGGCCACCTGGGCTCACTGCTGGCTCATGTTCAGCTGGCTGTCGACCAGTTGAATTGGTGCTTTGTTGATTCTATACAAAGCAGGTTGTAACATGAAGCATGTCATGGCAAAATACTAACTTGTAGCATACAGGGCCATTGGGAGGGAAAATGGCCAGAGTCACTCCTTCAAGGTCTGACAACATTGAGGCACCTGGAAATTCAACCCCTCTCCCTTCCTCTTAAGATTTCATCTTCAAAGTTACACTAAAAAGGCATGCCTTTCTTGTATGTGTTTTGTATACTTTAAATAAAATTGGGATTCCAGAAGGATGGGATCTGTGTGATCCTGCCATAGTCTGGGCAAGGTGGTCTTACAATAGCTTACTTTAAAACTACATTCAAGTTCTGTTGCAGGGTCCTCCAGAATGGAAGCAGGGGAAAGTTAAAGCAAGCCAACTGAGAACCTCTAATGCCCTTGAAGATAACAAAAGGATCTGTGTCAGGGCTGAAAGCAAAATTAAATTAGGCTTCTATTCAATAAAAGGTCCCTGTTCTTAAAATAAATATTTTGTTAGGTCCCATAAAAAAAAAAAAGTATCTAAGCAGCATGAATCTAAAATGCCACCCTTGTCTTTATGGACGTGCTTGACAACCTTCCAGTCCTTGGGCTTCGCTTTGAACTGGTCTGTCTCCTGACAGTTTGTGATTTGAATTGGGAAGGCCTGGGCATACTGACTGATGAACATGCACAGAAGATGTAAAAATACAATAAACTGGTTATCATTTTTCTTGCCTGCATAAGAAAGTAAAGGCATTGTGCCAAGCAAATATGCGCATTAGATGACTAACAGAGCTCCCACACTGTCAGTGTAGGCAGGGAATATGCAATGCAGCCACATATGCGTCTCAGAACCATACTGAGTGCTTTTTATTCTTAATGTTTGGTTTTGTTTTTAAATAGGAGTTCAGATCCTTGAGCAGGATGTTTATCTCTATGCACAGAAAACAATATTGGTCATAGTTTTTAATACACAATCAAGTTTTTAAAACTACCAGCTGATATATCTATTGCATGTGACATCAGAATTTCAAGTAATTGCTATAAACGTTCGCTAGGATAGCCCTGTGTATCATATGTAATTATCTGAATTTACCTTTTCTTTCTGTCTGTCTGTCTTTCTTTTTTAATGTCTGGAAGAACCTTTTTGTTTTTTCCAGTGAGAATGTTGTTGGAAAGTTTTGTATTTAACTGCCCTGATTGAGGCTTGATCTGTTTCTTTGATAAAATTGGTGTGAGGTTTTAACAAAAACGAGTATGCTGTAACAAAGGAGCTGAATTCCATTTGATATTTGCTTAGCCATATTCTTAAAATATACATGTAGATACTACTGAGCTGAACACCCAGGGAAGTTCTGTAAATCCCTGTAAGCAAAGTGCGGTTGAACTTTGCATTTAATCTAGCAGTGAGCTTCCACTGAAGATGGTCCCCTTCTCACTCCTCCAATGATGACTAAACCACCCTCCAAGTGAATTAGTTTTCCATCAATTCTGCAAGCTGAAGCAGCAGCCTTGTTGCTGCATAGACAGATAAGGTAGATCTGATGCAATAGAGGAGAGTGAGCAGGATGAAAGCAGCAGTGTCAGGTTAGATCATCCGAAATGCAACATGCAGCTAACCTGAAGTGGTGGGTGGGTGGGTGGTACTCTCATTTAAATTCCCCAAGACATATTAAGAACCCACTGAGAACTCTGCAAACACAGAATGGGAGACAGTCTCTTGAGCTGAATCTTAAAAAATGGAGACGCTGGAAACCAAAGACAAAATCCCAAACCACCAAGTTACAGATTTGTGGCCTGACAACCAGATGATTGAGTGTTAAATGGGCAGACCTCAGTTGTTCCCAGAGCTAAAATTTCTCCAAGTTTATCCTGCTTTTCACTGACTTACCTCATAAGCGTATGATATTTCAGAAGGCAGACTTCCAGAGTACAGGTAGAGAAGGGCAAAAGTCTTTAGAATCTTTTCAAGTCTCTTTCATTGACAGTGGCAGAATCTCTCAATATCCCTTTAGCACTGAATGACTTTCTGTCTGAAGACAAACTGATTTCTAAGAGTTCAAGAAGCAGCGAAGCTGTATTTCTCTTACTGAACTACTTCATAGCCTGTGTAATATCAATTGGTCTCCATTTCATCTGTTTTAAGATGAATTATTCATCTTGTTTTTTCTTTCTTGATCTCTGCGAAAGTTGGTGTCTAGATCCCTCATCCCAGTTACTTTATTTTTACCAGCAAGATTTGCTTTTATGTGGACTGGCTGTTTCAAGGGTTTGTGTGGAATAACTGGGGTAAGAGTCTACAAATAGTCTGCAGTATATAAACTGTGCTTTCCACTCAGCTGGTTAATTAAACTTGGTTTGCAGATCCCAAGACAGAGACACTTAAGTATGCTCTTTACTTTAATAACACGTTTCTGTTCCTCTGTCCCAGGAGACTTGGCCCTGTCTTCAGGTTTGTTCATTCTTAAGATGGAGAAAAGGGAATATAAGGACAAAAGGTTGGAGAGTATGTGGCTCTGTGTAGTCCTTTTTCAGACTCTTGTCTGATTTGGGGTTGTAGCTGGAGTGAGGGAACGTCTTAAAACACAACATCACTACAGATTGCCTGAATGATGTGTTCTTTGGAGTAGATTCTGTGTCCTTCCCAGAACAGGGGAAAAAGTGAACAGTAGCGGTAAACCATTTTATTGTTTTGTGATTTGCCCTCTGGATTTGTGTTACCGTTCTGTGATGATGCTCCTGCACACTAACCTGCTTTGCTCCTCTGTCGGTGCCAGAGTATATATCCAGATAATTGTGTGCACAATTCTTGCTTGCATCCGGGCAGAATATGCTGCTGTTTCCAGCACAAAGTAACCTGGCAGCTTGAAAACCTGGGGTTTTGCTCATACAGAGCACAAGATAAAGTCGCTCTTGCTTCCATGAAGTAGTCTGAACGTGCTCCTGAGTACTTGCTACCAGAAGTTTTGCAATTGCTTATCAGTCTTCTGTGACACATCCTCTAGAGGTTTCACGCAGGACAAAATGAAGTGCTGAAATCTTAACTTGGAGCCTGATTTTGCTGGCACTTATGCACATGAGTAAGTGCTCCTGTGACTAGTTTTAGCTGTTCATGTCAGTATAATGAAGGACACGCAAGAGTTTTAAAGCAAGGTTATGCATTTGTATAGCCTTCATTGTTTAAGGTGACTAGCTTTCCGTAAAACTACTCTGCCTCCAAGGCTTTCCTCATAGTCATGGGCACATAGCAGCATATTTCTTCTGTATCAGTGTAAAGTAGTTGTAAAATCCTACCAAATCAGAGTATTGTTTTCACATCAGTTTTGCATTGATAATAACTGCGAGATGTAAGGTAATTGAGAATAAGGCTGTGTGCATTTTCAGAGACAGGAATGATTCCTAACTGTATTTTTTCTGATCATTCACAAGCTGTTGGAGACAGAAAGATGGGGCATGTTAGGCAATAGATGGACTTACTTCCTTCAGCAGTTTAAAACTACACATGTCCCTAAGTTAGATGGTGGGGGAGAGAGGAAGCAGAGGTGGAATGCTTGAGTTTAAGAGGTTAAGAGCGGAGTCTGGCAAGGCACCTGTGCTGAAGGCAGACTACAACGGTTGCATATAGCTTAAGAAGAGACAACTCTCTCTAGAAGCTACAAGGATCTAGCGATAGAGTCCTCGTGCCTATAGCTTTAGCATTAAATCTTATTCATTTGGCCTCTCTGGAATTGTCATGATACCAAGTTCCTTGGACAGCAGTGCATGTAAAGAAAACACTTTTATACCAGCATTTGAATGTGGTGGTGGACTGTAGGCACTAAGGAAGGTCAAGAAACTGCATCTGGGGCTGCTGTCACAGCTTTACCTTAAAAACTAAGATGTGATCAAGTTACCTTGTGTCAGCTGAACCACAGTAACTATGTGTACACATTCTTAGTCTGCTTTTGTGCAGAGCACTGAGCACTTCTTAGGTTGAATTTTAGCAATGCTGTCTTTTGTTTGCATTGGACCGAGAGTCTGCAGAATCAATTATGCTTCCACTTAACAGAAGTAATAACTTTATATACTGGAGCAACCTGTTCAGATACTGGAGCCCTTTGTGTCACGCAAGGTAACCTAAGGAGAGCTGTATAGAGCGACATAGCATCTTTTATTAGACCACTTGATGTAGTTTGGGGATATAATTTGGCCTACAGTAGTGAGTCAAGAGGCGACAATTCCAGTTTTTCCAGTGGCAATCGCATATGAAATCCAGTTACTTCCCTCTCGGTTCTGCACTTCACGGACATGCTGCTGGAGGGGAAGGAGTGCGTTGTGAAGCCTGTTTCTCGGTGCATAGAGCTGGTGATTGTGTCATTGCCAGAAGTTTCAAAGGAGCGATGGGGCTGCTGCTGGTGGACTCGGAACTATCCACACCATCTTTTTATGGTGCTTGTTAGTTGTTTTGAGTGGCATCTGCTCTGTAAAAGTAGTTCGTCTCCCCTTGGGACTTGCCTGCAAGACATCTTTTCTGTGTTTGAGCTTTGACTTAAGAAAACACATCAGAAAACAAATTTAATAAAAACATCTAGCTGAAAATAATTGGTTGTCATTTTTTCCTGCGAGGGAGGGAGAGGTGTTTCTAAGTGGCTATAAAAGTATAAATACCATCTGTATGCTTTATGCCTGTTTTTTCTGGTTTTAAGAATAACTTTTGGATTATGTTTTGACACACATTGTGTACACAGTATTTCTTATTCTTGGACCTACATAGTTCCTCTATACTATGTTTCTATCACAAGTGACAGACACACTGTGTATCCAGGCCTCTACAGCAAGTTTCCTCCCTTGATTTAGTAGTCCCTTGTCCTGGGTAACAGAGGATTGCTTGATGCTAAAATGTGCTATACTGGTGGAGGTGATTTTTTTTTTTTTTTTTTTTTTTTTTTTTTTTTTTTTTTTTGAGGAGTACCTCACGCATGACACTGCTGACTTGCTTTTACCTGGATGCTGTCCCACTGTGTCCTGGTATCTTCCAAGAATGTGACTTGCTTTTAAATATGGTTTTCTTTAACATGCAGATGTGCTTATGCAGTGGTCACCTCCTCTCACCATATCAGAGGTGAAGTCTTGTGTAGGTAGGTAGTCTTTGATGTATTAGCCTGTTAAAAACTAGAATGATCAGTTTCTAGTGAAATGAACACTCTGATTTCAACAGGACTTCTGTAAGAGAGGGCACTTTCAGGATTTAGCCCTTTATACTCCTGTTCTTTAGGAGACTTCTTGATTGGGTTTGTGATGCGAAGTGTGTTGGCATCAGTAGAAAGAGTTGTATTGGTTTCTGTGGGCTTTGCATGAGACTGCAGATGAACTGGCTTGATGTTCGGAGTGTGAGGTGCTTTAGAAGTAGATGACAAATCACATAAGCCTTGAGGGCTGACCACCGTGTCATCTGGACAATGAATACATCTCTGGCCCCTCCCTTGGCAGAATTTGTAAAGAAGGAAAAAGTCATTGCAGTTTGTTAGAGGTGAATTTCTTTCTACGTGCCTGCATGGCCTCCTTTACCCAGGTTTTTGCTGTGCTTTGTGTGGCATGGTGGACACTGGTGGACATGGTGGTCTCTGAGGCCATGATGGACTGTTTCCAAATTCTTATTCAGTTAGGCCCACTGTGTGGTAGGTATGACACATTTAGCAGTCCTTCACAAATAAGTAGTAAGGGTCTCTGTCTTACAGTCACAAACCTGTAAGCATTGTCTAAGATTTTAATGAAATTGGCCACTATGGCTTTAGCTGAAGGCTTTTTCTATAATGGAGCAGATGGCTCCTAAGAGAGCTTATCTTGTGGATCACCTCTTTCCTTAAATACTAAAAGGCTTTATGGTACATACCCTTTGGATACCTGGAAGGCTTCAGGTATTCAGGCCGAATACCTGTTCCTGTATGCAGACGATAAGCAAAAGTAAGTGGATCGATAACAATGCATGAATATGCTTCATCTCCTTTCCATGCTTCACCCCACCCCAGAGATGCTTGATATTTCCTTTACAGATGACTGTCTGTCCTGGTTTCAGCCGGGACGGAGCTAGTTTTGTTTTCAGCAGCTCCTGTGTTTTGGATTCAGTATGTGAAACATGGTGATGGCTACTTAATCATCAAGGACATTTTGCAGTTCCCCTGGTTTTGCTAAGGTGCAGGTGCGAAAACCTGGAGGGGCACAGCCAGAACAGTTGATCCAAGCTGGCCAAAGAGAGTATTCCATGCCATAGATGTCATTCCCAGTATCTAAGTTGGGGTCAGCCATTGTCCCCTTTCTTCTGGTTCCTTTTTCTTTGGTTCATGTTCTGTTCATGTTCCCTTATTCTTGTTTTTTGGGGTTTTTTTGGTGGGGGAAAGGGGTTATTTGTTTTCCCATTCGTTTGGGCCTGTGTGTTCGTCTGTC
>JMFS01045118.1:0-10725 GCA_000699545.1 Podiceps cristatus | reverse complement strand
AACCAGCTCCCTCCTGGCTGAACCCAGGCCAGAGGTATAGATAGCTTCTGCTGTGTCCTCCTTTTCTTATAAATAGAACAGTTCATGACAAGAATAAGCAGTGATACAAAATAGTGCTGCAGAACAGGTTGGCCAGAAGGAAAGGTGCCACTGAGCACAACTGCAACCTTCTCTACAAAAAATGGACAGAGCTCCCCACCAGTTCAAGTCCAGTCCTATGTTAAAACTTCACACAAGCAGCAACCAGAAGACTTGGAAACTAAAGGAGATAGATTCCCCCATCACTGTTTGTTGTCAGCTCCAGCCTAGACCTTTCTTTTTGTTATACTGCTCCCTGCTCTTAGCACTACAGGTAACGTCTAGTTGTCCCTGCAGGGAGAGAGGTCTTATAACAATATATGGAATAAAAAGAGACAGAGAGAGATCATCCCTGGCCTGAAGCACATATAACCACAACAGCCTGATACTCCCATAGGGGAGCCCACTTCAAACCATGCCCCTACTTAGGCATCACCTAATTTTCAGCTCTAAAAGGAAAGGGAATAGGGATGGAAAAATCTGGTGTTACTGACCCTTGGCTCAAGGTGACTTTAATCTGCACTCACAGGCGATCAAGCAAGCCCACGCAAGCCTCGCAGAACCATGCAGGAACGCAGCATTTTTCTGCTCTGAATTTATGCAGCTCATGTGAGAATCGGTGCCAAAATCCATTACTCCATGCTTTCTCACTGCCTTCGATTTCGTAGCCTAATCTCCAGTTTAGCCTACACTGAACCACAGAAGAACAAACAGTGGCCACCCGCCTCTCCCCTCCTCCCTCCCCGGCAGCGCTAGCTTCTATTTATGGGTCCCCTGGGGAGAAAACAGTCGTGGCCATTGTATTTGTTTAAGGGTTTTCTGTAATTTCCTTGGGTTTGACTGCAGCCTCTGAGGTTAACCACAGCCAGCTATTGTGGCTGTGTCTTCATCATTCTCTATTGTTCCGCACTAGGTGGCTCTGCCTTGTTTTCTTGAAAGGTCGAGAGATTGTTTGTCATTTCTGGCTTGGTGCTCAACAGGGAGAGGGTGATGGAGGGGAGGAAAGAGAAAAGGCGTCTCCTTCTTTTTTAGGACTGTGGGTTTCTGAGAAAGACCAATGTCACTGACCAACTAAGGTCAGCCCGAGGTTGCTTAGATGGTATTTGTAACAGCAGGAGGCTGTAACCAGCTCTCTGCTTTGATAGGATTCCCTTGAGGGGTTTCGAGAAAAATGTCAAGAATCCCCCACTTCTGGCTTCTTCCACCAGGGCGTTCTGAAAGTCTTTTCTCCTGAGAAAAGGAGGAGAGGGCCATACCATATAAAGTCTTTCCCCTGCTGTGGCAGGATTCGCCACATTTGCACTGCGTCCTGACCTTTTGCTACTGTAATGCTGAATTTCTGCGGCACTGCCAAGAGGCGATCCTTTTTCTGGCTTCCAGTTTTGCTCCCTTATGGGAGGACACAGTCATTCTCCAGCCACATAGAGACAAATTCTTCCCAGCTCGTCTCTGTCAGTGCCTAAGACTGGAAACTTACCTCATCGTCATGGATGCATCCCGGAGCCAAGGCCTTGGAGTCTGATTCATGCCTAGAGGGAAAGGAAGGAGCAGGAGAGCACAACATCATTGACTTCACCAAGTTACACCAAGGAGGCAACAAGGGGAGCAGTGTAATCTAGTCCATAGGACACCGAACAAGGAATAAGGGAATTTGGCTTCTAGCATTAATATCGTAACCTGCTTAATTAATATTGCAACCCAAGCAATGCCACTGTCTCATGGCATTTTTATTCCCCTTTCCATTCTTTTGCCAATAATGTCTGCCCCAAATTGCAAGTTGAAACATTGGATTGAGTTAGTCATCTAACTCACTCATGGATTGGAGAGAAAAAGACACTGAAGAAATTACCTCACCTCAGCCCAAAGTTACTGTCTAATGCAACTTAGAGGAGATGACACAGATGTCCTTCTCATGCCCCTTCCCCACCCTCTGCTCTTTGATGGGAAAGTGTAAGACGATCCAGTTTGAGATCTCAGGAGGCAGCAGCTGTCTGGAGACTGGGATACCACACTTTAACTGGAGACCACAACCAACCTGCTCACGGCCAAAGCAGGAGAACTGCCTATTCTGAGAACACATTGACTTCTCCTGTGATTTGAACAGAAGCAGTTTTAAACTTGGCACAATCATGGCTCCAAGCCTGTCAGAGTTCAAGAAGCATCTGGACAATGCTCTTAGTAATATGGTTTAGTTTTAGGTAGTACTGTGAGGAACCCAGAACTGGACTCGTTGATCCTTATGGGTCCCTTCCAACTTGAGGTATTCTATGAATTAATTAACATGTTAGTTATGACATATTAAAATTGACAATTTACACCACTACAGATTATACCAGACATTTTGCAGGGATTGTAAGCAGAGCTGAGGTACCTGGCTAACTTCTGTACGACTTTCCATTGGTGCAATTCCATTGAAGCGGTGCTGAGAGGTAGCCTAGGAAGTGAATACAATTTGAACAAGGAAGTAAAGTTGTTTCATGATAAAGATGAGAGAAGTGAAGGAGGTGAGAGCAAATCCAAAGCAGAAAAAAAGTCAGGTTGACTACAGGTTTTCCATTATGCCCCAAAGAATAGCAAAAGACTAGACTAGTGGGCATGAACCACCTTCTGGAGGTGCCTCTTACTTTGCAGTTTAATTCAGACCTAAGTATTCAGTCTCAGGTAGCTGCATTCACTCCTGCAATGGGACTTGAGCAGAATTCAAACACCCAGGCCCAGAAATCCAAACACCCAGGCCCAGAAACACAACTCAGAAAGCCACCCGTGTTCCAGTGGCTGTACTTCATTCACTAACTCTCTTCAGAAAGAAAAAAACCCAAAAAACAAAGGCAGATGAGAGGACAAGCCAGGTGGGTGCTCCCTCCCTAAGTGGGTCCCTACCTTCAGGAAAGGTCAGTGTCCCAGGTCCTCTTTCAGCAGAGGCTCTAACTTCTAGCAAGAGAAGTCCTGGGGTTGGGACTCCCTACTCGGGGTTTCCACTTGGCACGTGGGACCTGGGCATTCCCCTTTGGCTGAACCAGGACCTATGGCACCAGTCTCTGACACCCTCAGTAACTTGACAGGGACCAAGAGGCTAATCTTTAAACATTAGGAGTTTCCACAAATCTCACCCTTTAGTGGGGGGGATCAGAGTTCTCAACACAACATCCTACAGCTGACAGATCATGCCTGGCATGACCTTCCCTCAGCAAAGCAGGTTTATTTTTGCCTCCTTCCCTTTGGCAGGTCATTTTAGGGGTGCAAAGGGGAATGGTGCACGGAGAATCAGCAAAGGTACCTATTTGAAGTGTGGACAAGCTTCTACAAGGGAACGAGGGGAAATCAGTAACACAGGCCAAGAAAAGAATAAAAATCATCCCAGCTAAGGATATAACCTAAAAGACATTAGTCACCCCCAGCAGCAGGTATGCAGGGCAGGACAAAACCGTTACCATCAAACACAGGTCCTGGGTCTGCTTTGAGTCCCCTGAAAGGGAAAGCTAGCTGGAAAGTAATTTTAATGATTTTAATTTTATCCAACTGCCTTCATCCAGCTTCCCTCCCTTTCCCCAAAATCCACCATCACTGCTAATCACGAGATTTCCTAAAGATCTCAGCATGTAAAGATCTAGCATGGCTGCTAGGAGAAGGGGCCAGTATTCCCCAGAGCTGCTCAGCTCTGCAGGAATCAGTAGAAACTCAGGTACCTTCATCTGCTGTGAACAAATTTTTGGTAAACACTTGGATGTCAGCCCTGGCATTTGCTGGCCCGGGCCAGCTCTTGTTAGCAGCATCAGCAGGGCATACCACTGACATTGCAACAAGCAACGTACAGCTGCAAAGGAGATTGCGTTGAGAAAAGCCTGTGGCCCCAGAGAGTGAAAAAAGGGACATTTTGACAAGCTAAAATCCACACAGTAAGATGAACAGAAACCCCAAAGAACAGCCAAAAGTGAAGGTTGTCCCTCTCATGGGACGCTACTGGTGAAACCTCATTTTAAAAGGCTTTTCTATTTTTCCTCCTGGGCCCAGCGCTGATGTGTTCCACTCCTGGGAAGCAGGGGAGATTTATGCCG
This sequence comes from Podiceps cristatus, assembly GCA_000699545.1. Classification (NCBI taxonomy): domain Eukaryota; kingdom Metazoa; phylum Chordata; class Aves; order Podicipediformes; family Podicipedidae; genus Podiceps; species Podiceps cristatus. The sequence goes on along the minus strand of JMFS01045118.1, from coordinate 6,592 downwards.
ATTAGTCAAGCCACTGCACCACGATACTAAATAAAAATGGATATTAAAGCAAATGCGATGAGTCACCCATCCCAATCTTTAACAGTCGTCAGCCCTGGCCGTGTAACAAGCTGTTGACATACCACTGGGAAATGAATGTTAGCAAGAACAGCCTCTCGTCTCTGCCTCAAGCACCCTTGACCTTGCTTTGAGATCTCAGAAGTGGCCTGTGAGACATATGAAGCCAATTACCTTTGCTTAAGATTGCCCTTCAAGGGCCTCATTCCACCATATGCCCCCCACCCTCTGCCGAGCTTCCGAGTGTCATTCAAAAAAACGGGGTGCAACCAAAAGCTGCATGAGACGACCCATGTTCGACATCACCTAGCAGCAGTGATGGGGCTTATTGATTACTGTAGTTAATTAAAAAAGCCCTTGGCTGCTCTGGGGGAGGCCAGCAATGCTGGGCACAGGTGCCGCTCTGGGGGATAACTGCAAGGGGACTTGCAGGGGGCTGAGCATCTTCTCAACCAGCATGGGATGTGGTGGGTGCAGATGGCACAATGTTTTTCTACACTGGGGTAAAATAGACCCCATAGATTTCTCCTTCAACAAGAGGAAGGACAGAAAGAAGGGGCAGAGAGGAGACAGAGCTTGGGAGAACCACTAAATGCCACTGCTGCAGAGAGGAAGAGGAAGGGAAATGGAGGAGAGCACCTCCTCTTTCAACCCAGCAGCCCCAAGCCATCCCCCAGCAACAGCAGCTGCTGTAGCTTCATAGCAGACTGGGAAATGCAAACTTCCCTATTTTGTTGTTTTCCCCTAAAAAGCGTTTCCTCTGCCTGCTCCCAGAACAGCCCTGGCTCTACCAATCTGCACCAGCTTCTGTCCTCCAGAAAACCAACACTGGGCATTGCAAGTGCTGCCTCAAGCCAGGGCTGAAATCTATCATTACATTTGGGCAAGGAACCAGAGCTTGAGCACCCTCGGCCAGGCTGTAGAGGAAATTGGCTGAATATCAAGAGTTTTGTCCAACAAGGTCAATATAATGCTTTACTTCAGCACACTGCCTTGGGCCTCCAGATGAACAGAGTGTCCGAAGCATCACGTGCAGCTTAACGCGGAGGCTGTGTCTCTGCCGGAGAAGGTCGGGAAGAAGAATCTCAGATCTCTGAAGGTATCAGGGAGGAAGGTCCATTAGTGTGAGGGAGCCTCCAGCTCTCTTTGTCCCAGCTGTACTGAGGCCTGTATGTTACATCCCTGTTTTTCCCTCTCCGCAAAACTTTGTAATTATTTGTACATTTGCCAGGGGAATAAATTTAGCCCTGAGCTGTCCAGGAATGTCAGGGTTCTTTCTGGAGTTTGCCCCTCGGCAATTCACCCTGTCCCCCAACACGTCATCTGAGCAATTTCCAGTTGCACCAGAGCTGGTGCTGGAGCTCAGAGGCCAGACAGGGGTCAAGCCCAGTTCCAAACTCCTCAGCTCCCACCGAGCTGAGACGTGGCAAAGCCCTGCCACCACCGAGCAAGGGACAACTGCTTGCCACCCGCGAGCAACAAGTGGCATCAGCAGGACATCACTAACCCCAAGTGCCCTGCGTGCCATTACCCACAGCCATGTTCCTGTCAGCATCTGAGCCAGTGTATTCCAGGCACCACTTCCAATCTAAAAAAAAAGAAGAAAGAGAGAAAGATAGAAAGGAAGAGAGAAAAGAAAGAAAAGGGGGTGAGGGCAGGAAAAAAAGAAGGCAAAAAAACTAGTGTGAACTGACAGTGACCTGTCAGAAATATGTTGCATTCAAACTTTCCCATAGAGCACTGAAAATTTGTTCCTTATTAAAGAGGGGGGGTGGCGTATCCAGTTCAAAGGAGAAGCTGGAGCAGAGAAGAATTCTGTGGCTACTACTGTGGTGTATTTTTTCCATTTGCTTTACCCTGCTCCCCCCCCCCTCTTTCCCACTCCCTTCCTTTCCAACCCCGATTCCTGTATGGTTGCCCTCAATCTAACAATTCCTATGCAGTGCAAAAAGTAAAAAAGAGAAAAGTTGGGGAGGAGGGAGGGAAATCTCCAATTTGTGGGAACTGCTGGTGTTTTAGTGGGAATGCAGAGAGGGTTTTGGACTTTCCCATGCTTTTAGCGTGAAACACTATTTTTACAGTGCCATTTAACATAGGAGAAAGGGGGGTGAGAGATTAAAGCAGTGTAAAAGCAGTAAATAAACTTCAAATGTCAATGGCTCACATGTTTCAGGAGTGTGGCTGTTATTATTATTTACTATTTGAATCCTGTTTGTTCCTTTGGGTATCCACAGTAGCCTGAACGTCGTGATACAAATCCAGGACACAAAGCACACCCTGACCCTTAGAAGGCATTTTGTGACATTGCTTATGGTTTTTTGTCCATTTTGCCTCATCAAGGTGTAAAGCGTAGTGGAGGAATGAAGAACGGTTGAGATCACCCTGCCGTTCACTGCGGCAAGCGTCCTGGACATTGGGCACCTGAGCTGGGCATTAAAAGGCATCTGGAGTCCTGGAAATTTTCTGAAGTGTTTAGAAAGCACCTGGTATATAGCAGGACTTGCCATAAATGCTAAGAGTGATAGGGACGTTAATAGCAATACTATGAAGCAAGTAGGATTTTGGCTTTAGAAGACACTTAATGCGCTCCTGTACAGTGCAGAACGTTCTCATGCAGAGCCCAAAGACAAACACATTGCTTGAATCTTACTCTAGGAAAATAAAATGAGCAGGGCTTTCCTGCACAGCCGGGGCCAGAGTCCTCCAACAAATCCATGATCAGGATTAGACCAAAGGTCCAACTAACCCCATACCTTGCCCAGAGGAGTGGCCAGCAGCAGATGCTTGAGGAAGAGATGAGACTAGCAAAGTCACATAGCTACATTTCCACAGAACAGTGGCTCGGCCTCCAGCCCTCTACTTACCGAACTACCACAGCACATCACATCCCTGAACAGATCAAGGTCCATATTTGTAGATCCTTACCCACACCTCTCGTACCACAAGGAACTTCCTGAACTCACAGCTCATCTACCCCCAATATGCCTTTACGGTCACGTTATGCCTGATCAAAGCCTCCAAACTGACTTTGGGCAAGACACTGCAAAGACTTGATGAATGGCAACAAAAGGTGGGAGAAAGAGGTGTGTAGTCAGGGACAGAGCTTTCCATTTTCTCCCAGGAAAGAAGAAAGATGATTTCCATTTTCTGGCCATCAGTCTCTGGTTGTAGTGGGATAACAAGATCAGTGTTTCATCCTTTCTCTAGCTTTGTCTCTATGGCATGGGCACTACCCCCCTCCATCCCAAAGTGGGGCTGGACTCAGACAAGCACTTTATCATCACATCCAACTTCAAACACAGGAGGATGCAATTACCTTGCCTGCAAGTAATAAACAGGTAGGTCAGCACAGTCAGATGTGTCTGTGAAAGAAAGAGGCAAAGCTTCCTAGCATGAGCTAGAATAAAACCCCACATTTTCACTCATTATCACTCCTTTGCTCTTTCAAGATTAGCAAGGAGTCCCAGAGGAGCTCAAATACTCTGATGCACTTTGGTGGATGGGAGAGGAACAACATAGGCTTGGGTAGAGCGTGTGAAAATGGGTCCCCATCTGGGTGAGCACCAAGGCTTTTTTCTTTTGGCTGCATCATCTCCCACAGGGAGCTGGTGTTATCACACTGCCTTCTGCTTCACAGTTGTGTCCTCAGTAGAAAGGGGATTTCATGTGTTTCCCACTGAAATGTAAGTAATTTTCATCCAAGCTTTCCTCTTATTTAATCCTGCTTGCTCAGCATTTCACCAGGACCATGTTTCCACTAACTGGTCTTTACCCAGAAGTCAACTCCTTGGAGGCATGAGGAGATCAAAATAGAGATGGGATGTGCTACACGAGGCATAAGATATGTACAACGGAGAAATGCCTTGCTGAGTCAGGCCTATGCAGCCTGCAAAATAAAATAGGGGGGGAAAAAGCTGATTTTTTTTCTAGGAAAGTGTTTGTTTTCCTATTTTTAAAAGAGGCAGCTGTTTTCCTATTTTTAAAATAGGCTGGAGGAGCAAAATTAGAGGTTGCGTTCTAAATCTGAAGAGAAATTTTCTGATGGGTTGACCTACAGTAATCTGCAGTTTTGGTACAAAGCACTTTCAGCTCCAGTAACCTCACCATGATTTAAAGCCATTCACTACTTGGTATTTGTATGAAATAACTGCAGGATTGCTGCAGAAAAATACAGTTTAGCTGTTAAGCTACATCAGGGGTGGTCAATGCTTCAAGCCCCCGTCCACTCACAGTAGCGTGCAGGAAGGATGATCTGGCGTTAAAATCATCACCTGCTATTTCAAGCAATGTGGCTCCAGGCACACCCTTGTCTCTGGGCAAGATCTGAAGCACCCTACAACCTGCACCAGTACAAAAATGATTCAGCTGGGACCAAGCTCCTGAGAAAACCTGACCCAGCAGAGGAAGCCGAGTACGCTTTCCTCTCTAGCCTCACATTTCTGTTCCTTTATCATTAGACTGGGAGTGGAAAAAAATTTCCTTCCTCCTTCTGGCTTGTCTATTTTGATGGCACAGTCATTTTTTCCTCCCAATGTCATTAAATCTTCCATCATCTGGGGCACTCTCTTGTCTAAGACAGCAGACTGTGCTCTACTACAAATAACAGACGCCGACACTATAATGAATTTCAATCATGGCAGAGGATCTTGGACGCGAATAAGCAGTCTGGGGCTTAGTTTTATGCCGCAGGCAAAGGCAATAGCTGCATCACCACAGCATCTCCTCATAAGCCAATGGCACCTTGGGCTCTAATTAAGACCGAGGCATTACTGCTATCCTGGGAGGAATCCAGAGCTTCTGACGAGCCCTGACCCCTGCTCCAGTGAGCACTGGTTAAATCACCTCTTCCAGTTGCTTTTCTATCCACTAGAAAGAACACAAAGAGTTTGAGGGGCTCTGGAAAGGAGCAAGCCAGGCTCCACAGAGTGATAATCACCCGTAACTCCTTGATGTTTAATACACCCTACACGGAGACAAAAGATTTGCAGTGGCCCAGGACCATTTGCAGATGCTGCCAACCTGTTCTTCCCAAGCTAGCTCTCTCTACTTTTTAAAGAAAGATTTTTTTTCCGGCCTGCATTAGCAAACACATATTAATACCCAAAGAAAACAAGGTGAGCATCAGCCTTGGCTCAGGACAGATGGCAAACAGAAAGCAACTTCCTTTCCTTCGTGTTTAGACAGAAAAAGGGACCTAAGGGAAATGGAAGAGGTACTCTGGGCTTTTTCTCTGTCATGACATGACCTTGGCTTGGGCAGGCTGTGGCACTCGATAACAAGCTCTCTCGCTGCATTTATCACTGCTTTTCCTTGGGCCAACCCTTCCTCTTGTCCTTCCAACGCTGCCACAGTAGATTACAATGAAATGAATGAAAATAACGCAGCAGGACATCGCTTCTCAGCTGTTTCCAGTGCCTGGATTCAACGGAATATTTGAATGAAATTGGCAGCTTTTCTCCAGCCAAGTCTCAGGGGTAGCACCAAAACCCTGTTTCCGCCCCATGACAAAGGAGATGACTGTAGGGATTTTCTCATAAACAAGATTTTCTCTGTCAACCTCCTCCTTGGGCTGAGGTCACTGGGGACTTGATTTGCTTCTGAGCACCTCAGCAGCACTGGAATGCTTCAAGCTGGAGAGAAGTCAAAGTGGGACAACATAGATGATTAAGTGGCTGGAAGGATTGACTTATGAGGAAAAAAATTGAAGGAGCTAAATATGTGTAGTTTGGCTGGAGGACAGCAAAGGAGGACAACTGTCTGCTGACTAGCTGACAGGCATAAATGTCGGGGAGAGGGAGGAATTGTTTAGGTTAGCGCAACAGGGGAATAACCAGGAATCACAAGATGGGATTAAGAAATGGAAAATTAACTCTGAATATCAGGGGAAACATTCTTAGCAGTGAGATCTAACCTACTGGATTGTGGAACATCCTCCCCAGGGACTGTGGTGGAAACCCTGCTCTTTAAGACATTTAAAAATGGACTAAAGCACGGTCTGTTGGGAATAATCTTTTGACTAGAGACGGACTAGATCCGGGCAGGGTGTTCCCTAAAAGAAGCACATCATGTCATGCTGAGCACGCGTGCACCATGGGAAGGTGCTCAGAGAGCACAGGCAGACCCTTTGCCTGAATCCGAGAAAATCCAGGCGTGGACTAGGCATTAAGGTTTGCTCTTCGCAACTGGGAGTAGGCCTGCAGCGAGAGTCTGCAAGAAGAGTTGCTCACGGTCTTCCTTCTCTCACAGACACTTGAAAATGATGGAAAATCAAGTTATAAGGGCAGGCACCTTGTCTGGGGAACACTATTAGGAGTTTACACTAACAGGACTGTTAGATGCTGTGCCCAGAGTTTGGACACACACCTCTTCCAGATTCCTGACAAACTGTGGAAATAACACCATGGATCTTCCTTATCAAGGAAGCTCTAACATCTGTGATACACAGTGGATTATGACACATGTTGGACTGGCCCAAGCTTCAAATTGGCCATAAAAGTTATTTATGACTGTCGTGGTTTAACCCCAAAGGGTAACC
>JMFS01045117.1:0-29826 GCA_000699545.1 Podiceps cristatus | reverse complement strand
ATAAGCTTTCAACCTGCTCGTGGCTGTTCTGTAGAGACAGCTCTTCACACTCCATCTCCTGATGCAGAGGGCAACCCCTCCACCCCTCCTTCCTTGGCTGCCCCTTCTGAACAGCCTGTAGCCATCAATCGCCACACTCCAGTCATGGGATTCGTCCCACCAAGTTTCAGTAACGGCCACAAGGTCACAGCTTTTGAGCAGCATGGTGGCTTCCAACTCCTGCAGCATGGGCAACAAACAGGAGATGTTAGTGTAGAGGCCCTTCAGCTGGGCTGATGGCTGTGTCACCTTCTTGGAGAAACACCTCTTAACAGCACTCTGTCCCTCAAACTTTGGTGCTCCACCCCACAGCTTGTCATGGACAAGCCTCATATTATCCCCCCTCCAGCTTCATGACTAGTTTAAAGCTCTGTCAATGAGCCTTGCAGCTTGTGAGCAAAGACCTTCTTCTCCCTTGAGGGGGAAATGAGGTGTGTTAGTGGAAAACAGGGAGATCAGATGTCTGAGGGAGTGGGAGAAGGCTGTTGGTGGCCTTATGTGTATTCAGACTGCTTGGATTGAGGGCACAATCGGGATTTGAAGTGGTGGCTCCTGTGCCGAGTTCAAGGCTTTAGCCTGCTTGCTGAAGAGCAGGCAGAGTTGTTTGTAGGTGGAACGGTTAATTTAACAGGCTGTATTTTCTGTCAGTATCATACTGAGTTTTGCTGGGAAAATATTAAATGTGTGGTTAGAGCGTGTAGCGCATGTGACCCTAGTATATGAGGAAAAAATGATGAATCTGGTCCCATTATTCTTATACAGTGCAGTAGACATGTATTTTGGCTGAGTTCAAATACATGAAATGGCAAGCGATGTTTGACCTGCTGGCAGATTTTATTTTCCCATTTTAAAACTTTTATCCAACTTGATTTCTTGCTAGGTGTCTTGTCTGCTTTGTTTGTTAAAGTAATTCTGTAAGCATTTGTATTTCATCAAATCTCTAACCAAAAATGTAACTATCATTAAATAGTACTATTTTCCTTCTGAGCTGTGACAGTTGTATAGCTTTCTTTGGAGTGGTTTATTTTAAGTAGAGACATTTAATTGCTGTAGTGTATTTAAATGCACTAAATTCTGGTTAATATTTATCAAAAGAATGCAAATTGCTTTCTGCAATAAAATAATTTGAGCTCTTTTGTCAGTATCGGGAGTAGGCCCTGCTATGGTCAACAGAGTTAAACTTGTTTCTATATGACATACCTCTCTTGGTCAAAAAAGCACAGGAAGAAGCAGCTTGAAACCACACAGATTCTGCTATTTTTGGACTTAAAAGATGTTTATTGTGTCCAGTTCTGGGCTCCTTGGTATAAAAAGGACAGGGATCTCCTGGAGAGAGTCCAAAGAAGGGCTACGAAGATGATTAAGGGCCTGGAGCATCTCTCCTATGAGGAAAGGCTGAGTAAGTTGGGACTGTTCAGCCTTGAGAAGAGAAGACTAAGGGGGGACCTAATTGGAGTTTATAATTACCTGAAGCAGGGGATGCAGGGGGAATCAGCCAGCCCCTTTTCAGTGGTCGGTGGGGATAGGACAAGGGGCAATGGCTGCAAGATGGAACACAGGAAGTTCCGCACCAACATGTGGAAAAACTTCTTCACAGTGAGGGTGTCAGAGCACTGGAATAGGCTGCCCAGGGGGGTGGTGGAGTCTCCTTCACTGGAGATATTCAAGACCCGCCTGGGCGCCTATCTCAGTGCTATGTCCTAGGGAGCCTGCTTTGGCAGGGGGGTTGGACCCGATGATCTCTCGAGGTCCCTTCCAACCCCTACAATTCTATGATTCTATGTTTTGATTAATGGCAAAAGCTGTTTTACTATGTTATGTTGGCAGCATTTTGGAGATGTTTGTCTAGCTCCCCTCATTCATAACTGGGACAAGTCTGAAGTATTAATAATACTCAAGTACTTCAAATTTAGTTTACGTACTGAAGTATCACTTCAACAAATAGAGCAGCATTTTAATTAGCTTCTAGACATACATTTAAAATGTGCAGGATACTCTACTGTTCATACATCTTCACCAAAAGAACAGAAAAAGTGGGATATTTTCTTGTTGAAGCTAGCAAATGTCTCTAGCTAGCAGTCTCACTCATTCAAGAAGCGTTACATTGAAATATTAACTTGCTAAAGTGCTAGGGTTAACTAGAAAAGTTAACACATATACCTGGCTCTGGCTAGTGCTAAGATTACTGTTAAAAATTTCACGCAGTTGTAGTAGTATGAAGTCTTGTGCTAATTAAGCTGAAGCAGCTAAATTTGTTAGTAGTTACTAGATGCTTTCTATCTGATTATTTTAAGGTCTCAGAAGTATTTGCTATCCGAATTTTAAATACAAGAAAACATAAGCTTAAAGCAGTTGCTCTGCTCATCAAATTTGAGAGTTGTTTCATTGTGAGATTATTGTAGTCCTCATTGCTGCTGGATCATCTTTTATCATGTTTTTCCTAGAATTGTACAGCATATTTATATTTTCTGCTGTGGTTTATCATGCAAATGTCTGTCTTGCTTCTGTTGTATTTCAAGGAGGGGAAGATGGTCCTTCTAGTTTACTACTGTTTTCTTGGTTTTCTTTTTTTTTTTTTCTGTTGCTTTTCTGTTTAGATGGTATTTAAATAACTTAGGTTACCATCACTAGTAGGAGCTACACTTTAAAATCCACATCTGCTCTTTTAGTTGACAGAACCTGGGCTATCCCTTTGCTGAGTTTGGAAGTTAGGCTAGTCTTAGATGTTACTTGCAGATGGTTTTCTCTTATGACAGGACTGTTTTTTGGAAAGGGCCTTTTTTAAAAAGGTCACTCATTTGCTGCCACAGTTAAATGTGAATTTAGAATTGGTGCATTTTCTATACTCTTGTTTGGCCTATCAGTCTCTGGCCAAAGGAGAAGCTTGTACTGATCTACCTTGACCACAGGGCTGCCTATAAGTAATTTTCAGTTTCTTTTGGTTTTGCCTGTGAAGCTTGTAGTTCTAAAGGCTTGTGTGGTGTATATGCTTCAACTTCACTGGAAACTTTTATGGCTGATAAGTGTTTCAGTGATTGAAATACTGGTGCGTTAGTGTACTGCACTTCCTCAGCCATTGTAAGTTTGCCCTTATTTCTATGTGAAACGTATGGCGAATTACTTTGTCCCAGATACACAGTTGGGATCTGAAAGGACAAATAGAGCTGTCCATTTATGAGTTAAGAGCCTTAAATCTTTAACCAGCTCAAATAGTATGTGCTTTTAACAAGTGCATTGTCTTTAATGAACAAAGTGGGACATGATGACTGCGTAACTACAGGTGTCTAGTATTAATGCAGTGAATCCATATGGAATGATAGAGCACAAGATGCCATGCTTCTTTGACAGCATGTGGAATAGCTGTCTTCTGCTTTAATTTGCTGTTGATTGATGTGTACTGAAGCAGAAGGTCTAATTGCACACTATGTCACATTAAGCAATGGCAGAATTTGAATGTTTCCTAATGTTTGTTGCTGCTAGGAAGATGGTATCCAACATCTGCATGTAAAGCCCCATAACGGATATTACTGCCATCACTAAAGAGTGTTGTCTCATAATCCAGTAGTGTAATCTGCACATAGAGCTAGTCTTCAGGGTCTCTTTCTGTCTTGCCTCTCCCTCTCATGTATTCTGGAAATGTTTTTCGAAGGGCTCTTTTTATTGGTTCCTGTCCCTTTACCTCTCAATCATTGCATTGGAAATAACAGACTCAATTAGTTTTATTTTATGGCCTGCCTTCAAAATTTAGGTCTCATCACAGTGGCTTGGATTGTTGATCCATGCGATGTGTATGCAGCAGAGAGATCTCATCCCTTCCTTCCTCCATCCCCTGTTGTCAGTGTAATCCCTACTCTGCATTTGGTTAAACGTAGCATGACCACTTATATCCCATGAGATGAAGACGTGTCATTAGACTGGTTGTAACCAGTGGCCGTTGAAAATTGAATGGAAACTCCATACTGGTGTATGCTTCAAGGAGGGTCTGGTTGGTTCTTGTTGACCTTAAAATAGACGAAGAACTGTGATGTACCTTGTCTTTTGGATTGCAGTAGCACTCAAAAGGAATTCTTGTACTTAAAAACTTATTTTTCTGTTACGACTAGTGAAAGTGATGCATGCTACTGCCTTTTTTTTTTTTTTTTTTCCTCCTCCCCTTGCGGGGCATATAGTTACAACACGTCAAAACTAGTTTTACAATTACTTTATCCAAAGAGCTGTTATCAGTGGCTCCACACAGCTGACTGTGCTCATTGTTTGCATAACTGTTAGAGGTACAAAGCAGAAGCAGTTGCTGCAGATTTTGGGGTGATGTCATCTATTTGGAGGCTGCAGTAAATGAAAACCAAATCTGTTTTGTACTTTAAACTTCTGTGATCAGCTTTTTACTGTCAGTTTACATAAGAGATCTCAATTGCATAGCAATGATTGAATGCTTATATAGGTGGGATGCTTTGATATCAGAATCTTAACTTTTGTTTTATCTTAGCAACAGGTACCATCTACTTCTGTTTTTGTTGTATGAGGCTATATACAGAATCCTGAAATTGGTTATAGCCTTTCACTTGCACTGAAATAAGTAGTTATAGTGAAATCTTAAAACACTACCTAAATCTGGAATACCTCTGGCATATTAGAAGTCAACCATTTGAATCAAACTGCTTCTTACTCTTTCTCAGTGTAAAATCAGTAGTAGTTTATGAGTGTAATATAGGCAGCAAAAGTGATCTTTTCTTTTTGAAGTATTTTTGTAGTTTTCTGAGTGAATGGATGCATCCTCAGTTCTGTGTACTAGACTACACAATGCATATTAGCTGGTAAAGTGGCAGTCGCAAGATCGAGTGTCTCTTATATAAAAATCAGAGATGTGCTGAATTGATTAGTGTTGATTTGAGACATTTTGGTTTCTTCTAACCCATAAAAAAAACATTTCTCATTTATCTGAATCTTAGGTCAGATTAGGAAGCTACTTCAGAGAATTTGTGGCCTGGAATCTAGGCACAATTGCACTCCAAAATGAAGGATATAGCAACAAGAGACCAGTTCTTCTTGACAAATAGTTAAATTGTCTTGAGTTATCACTGAGAAAGCTGTTCCAGGTACCCTTAGTGGCAGGATATTTCCAACTTGACCAGTCAGAGGTCTTTCAGAGAAAAGTAATGTAGATATAAACTTCAGGAAAAACACCAATAGAAGGAACATGGAAATAATAATTAAAAAACCACGCAGCTTCCCAGCAGCTCCCCATGACTCACTCTTGGTAGTAATTGTTTTTTCTCATCTGTTGATGAGACTGTCCCTTTGGTATTGCTTGACTGCACTAAGTCATCCTTCCCTCTGTTCTCTTTGTCTGGCAGCACAGCTAAGTAGCCATGTGGGTTTAAGTGGTGATGTGCCAGGTGGGTTGTCTCGGTCATCTCCATACAGTCCCTTCAAGCCTTTTCAGCTTGTCATCTGTCTCTCATCGTGCCACTTGCTTCTGTCATCAGTTTTCATCCTGTCACTCCTCTGTTTCTGCATCTTTGTGTTGTGGGGTTTGTTGTTGTTGCTGTGGTTATTTTCGTCCCCCCATCCCCATCTATCATCACTCAAGTCCTCTGGCCTCATCCTGGGCTCCGCTATGCTGTGTTGCTCTGGACGATTTTAAGAATGTTTTCCTATTGCCTCAGTATTATTAAGTGAAAAGAAATCAATGTACAGACAGGAAGGGAAGAGCTCACATGAGGTTGCTTCAGTGACTGCCGACATTTGTGCTGTCATGCGCCATTCCCACAGGTGCCCTTCAGCATCCAGTTCTGGATTCTGGAGATCAAAAGCAACAGTGACTGGGCTGCCTCATCTGTTAGACTTTGGGAGCAAGTCCTTTAAAATTTCTAGAGAGCAGGAAGGAGGGTAAGCCATTACAGCATGGTATAATGGCTTTGACTAAGCAAATACAGTTCAGGCTCAGAAGCATAGTAGCAACATCAGTAACCTAACTGGCTGCAAATATCTTTTTTCCAGTCAACAAGACAGAGCAATAGCAAGATTCTTGTAACAGTGGTCCCTAAATAGCCTATCAAATAAGATTAGTCAGAAGACACTATTTTAATTAAACCTTCATTGGAAAGGAGATAATGAAATGTGTCTGGTAGCCTGCTCTAGCATTACTGTGTACAGCGCTTAACAATTCTGTTTGCTGACAGTGCCTTCTTCAGTAGTGGTATCTTAACAAGTGCCTCAGGAAGAGCTGGTGTGCTATAAACTCAAATGCTACCTGAATCCAAAGTGTGACTGTCTCTCTGGAAATGGTGCATTTCATGATTAGCTTGCTACTGATGTGCCTTAGCTAGTTCTGTAATTAAAATAAGGTGTTGCATATGGCAGAGGAATCATTTTGCCTACTACACATTGAAGTTAATGCCGGTGCCCAATCTGCACTAGCATTTTACTACAGGATTGCCAACAATTACTGCTTATATGGAGTATTTTGACACTGAGGACACATTCAAGGCTTTATGCAGCTCTAGCTTGATACACTACTGCAGAAGTGCTTAGATGTGCACGTTGTTATGAGCAACCTGATCTAATTTATGACCCTGCTCACTGCAGGGGGGTTGGACTACATGTCTTTTAAAGGTCCCTTCCAACCCAGACTATTCTATGATACTATCATCTTTGGTTCTGCAGGATTTGTACACTTTAATGCTGTTCCTGAAGCAAATTGAGTGTCATGGTAATTTGGTGTTCAGTTACCCAAGATCACTGTGCAAGATGGTAAACTTAGTATGTCCTTGCAACAGCCTGTTGGAAGGGGGATATAAATTATCATTCTAAAAATGATCTCTTCAGATTTTCTTTTTAATGTCTTTTATGTAGGTACAATCTGGAGTAAGCTACTTCTGGTAAATGAGTTAGACAGCATAAACTGTATTGCCTGTAGACAGCTGATGCTGCATTGAAAAATCTTCCTTGTTGGTGGAGTTGCCAAAGTGAGGAGGTTACTTCCTCTCAGGAGAAGTTTTAAAATCCTTTAGAAAAGGAGCACTTGCTTTTCAGTCTGAGGTAACTAGAAGAAAGACAAACTCAAAGGAATTAAAGGAGGTGTGTAGAGGCCTTGTCCACTGTAATAGTAGTGGATGATGGGCAGCCACAGTACGTGCTTGCAGGCGGTGCCTTGCAGTCTCCAGTGACATACAGATGACTGGTGAGGTGTGTGAAGGCCATATGATTTCATGCATGGCCTGGCTTTTTCAATAATAACAAATAAAATTGTCATCTTCATTGCTACTCTCATACAGAGGAACTAGCAATGTAGCAGCTCGGCCAGTAGTGTGATCTGGGTCTGACAGGTGCAGCCTGTTTCATGTGCTGTAGTCTGGTTGCCTGCTCTGCAATAGTGGAACCAGTAAAGCCCATTCAGCTCTAGTAGCTTTCATACAACTGTATCTGGTGGTCTTGTGGCTTTGCCCTTGACAGCCTTCCTGACATGACAGGCTCGGCGCTGTTTGATCTCCTTTTTCTTCTGTCTTTGAAGCAGCAATGTTTTGTTCGCGTCTGAGAAGCAGTTGCCAGCTAGTGCCAAAACCAGTTCTCTGGCTTAGTGGAGTGGTTTTGGATGTAATTCCAATCTTGAGAGAGATGGTGAGATTGGCTGAGAAGAACCTGACAAATGTTGAACAGAATGACATGCAGCTTTTATGTACAAGGTATAACCGGAATGCCCAGCGTGACTCATTTCCTCATAGCCTAGTGTCTGCTCCCTGTGTCTCATGAAGTCTGGTTGCACCCAGGTAGTATTCATACAGCTTTGGCTTTACCACGTGTTGAATTCCTGTTAGCCAGTAGTGTTGGTTCACCTATTGATTTCAACAAAACATTGAAGTGGACCTTTGCACAGCAAAACTTTCCATGAAAGTACCTGAAACTGGCTCTTCCTGACCTCAGTCATGTCAGCAGCTGCCAGGAGAAATAGCTAACTTGTCTGTGTAGTCCTCACCTTATGTATGATACCCTTTCTTTAATGTAACGTTTGCAGTTGGAGCCTGCAGTGGAAACAGGGAGGCTAAAAGTTTAAGATCTCAATTAGGGAATGATCAATATGAACGTTATGCCTGCTCCAAGTTGTGCTTTGAGCACTGTCTGCTGCTGGTGGGACTGTACCAGGTAACTTCATGTTTTTGAAGAACGGCTGTTGGGCATTTCAGTCTGTGAGCTGGAAGACTTCAGAGGCAAAGAGCAACTTTGATTCTTTGTCATGTATAATGTCAAAAGAGGACTTAAAAATTCTGTTATTCAAAGAATTATGCTGTGATCTCTTGAGAAAGATCTTGTGATGTACTTCTAATCCAGCAAAAGAACCAGTTATACTATTGAACACACCATACCCATCCTGTAGCAGGGTTTTAGCTGACAGCTAATTAGACAACCAATTCTATCTTAAAAACAACTCTTCTCAGGACAGTCCTGCTCTGTGTTAAAAGCTGTCTAGGCACTTCTGTGCTTAACATCGTAGCTCTGTAGAATTTGCATCCAAATTTAAGAAGTTGTTAGTAAACTTCTGTGGGCAGGGGACAAGGACTTGTTAGCAAATATTTTCTTGTGTGCACCCAAAAATATTTTCCTAATGGTACAATTTATTGTATACCTTTATTGTTGTCTGTGCATTACACCCTTATTGTTACCTGTGCATTACACCGGGTGACTAGACAAGTGCCACGCTGGTTAACTGAGTAGCCAATATGATAGTATCTCCTTTTAGAGCAGCAGGGATTAAACTGAAGAGGATCAATGTGATATTTCCAGTAGGAAGGACTATTCTTAATGCCAGGGGAGGCAGGGTGTTCTCCATGGGCAGGGACAGCATGGCCACTGAGCAGTGTAGTCTGGAACGCTCTGTCTTCTTGATCAGCCTGGCTGCTTCTTGGCTGTGGTGTTTGGTTTGGGTTTGTTTTTGGGGGGTTTGGTTTGTTTTGGGGTGATGTGTGGTTTGTTTTTTTTTGTTGGGGGGGTTGTTTTCGTTTGTTTGGGTTTTTTTCTGCTTCTCCATTTTGCCATTTAGATTGTCAGACCCTGGGCTGAGTTATTTGTCTGCTCAGTCAATTCTCAGAGCTATGTTTTCTTATCTGTCTTGGAAACAGGATAAACAGCAAGTGTCTGCAAGATGTCCCATAATCTAGAGATAAAGACTCTGGAGAAGTGTATAGACTTATGCTGTGTCACATGTATAATGTTATTAAAGCTCTTTTAAAATGTTTTTCAGGTTCTAAATGGCTTCTAAGAAGTTGGGATCCGACTCTCATGGTAAGTGAAATTTGGCATCGTTGTCTTTTCAATGGGATGAATCCTACTATTGCTGCTGATTTATGTCCCAGCCTAGACAGTCCATCGAGGACTAATCTGTTTAGCCTCTGAGTAGCGTTTTGTTAGGGATGAAGTTCCTTGCCTTCCCTATTACATAGTTGCTGCTATGCTGGTTCTCTGGTTAAACTGAAATTCAGCCTATGACTGTTCCGTGCTCATCGTGTCAGAGTAATACCTTCCCCTTCCCCCTTCAAAATCAAAGCTGAACTGCAGTTGTGACACCAATCTGATGTTTGCTGAAGTGGATGCTAGATCTGTAGCTCCTTTCTATGGAAGTGCACAGTTGGAGTGAAAGTGAAGCTTTTAATGTATCATTAGACCGTGCTTGCTTTTTGCACAGTAGTGATTATTTTTTTTTTCCTAAATTGGACTAATCTGGTTCAGTAGTTCAGTTAGGAAAGTGAAGAAGATATTTTCATCACATTTGAGATGTGTAGTGTCATGCAGATGATTGGTATCATAAAAACTATTTGTATGTGTGCTTATATTTTAGAAAATGGGGTGTAGTTTGGGAGGATTAATATTTCTGTGGAACATTAAAATTCAGTTTGTTGTATGTAAGGTAGCTTCTTCAAATGAGTAGTCATTCAAGGAAGTACTGGGAGGTTCATGTGAAATTTCTAACATGATTTTTCATGCTGTGGAAACATCTGCTTTTAGAAAGTCAGCCTTGATCTTCCTGGATAATCTTTCAGATAAGAGACTCCTGGGGAATTCAGTTTTTCCTTGAGCTTTTTATTCAGTCTTGCAAGTGTAAAGCTGAAGTACAGAATAAGAAATACCTTGCTTAAATACATGGCTAAAGATTAATAAAAATGGCCTATCAAAACTTAAGTTTTAGTTGGTCTCCTTTGCTATGGCCCAGTGATCCTGCTGCAAGACAATTAACTTCTTTATTAAGAGCTGCCAGCTCTTCAGCAGTTGCTTTTTTCGTATCTGTGAATGGTCTCTATGAACACTCTGAACTGTTTACCTTTTGAGTCTGTTTTTCTCTCTTCTGCTTCCCAAACCATACTAGCAGAGACACTCCTCAGAGCTAGAATTCAATGTGTCTTAAATATTTCTCAAAACAGTACAGTGTGATGAAACATGCTCCTGGCTTCAAAATAACAAGATCAAAGCAACTGATGCTGTAAGCTGGCTGGTTAATTTGTCTACCCTTTTGTGTACCCTCTCCTGCTAATGATACCAGTGACACTGGCACAAGTACTGTTTCTGAGGAGGAGTGGAGCAACTTCGGTAGCTTATTATATCTTAAGAAATCATCAGGGCAATTGTTTCAGTCTTTTACAGGATTGTTAAGAATTAATCCAACAAAGTGAATTTTGGCTTACTGTAAAGCCTCTAGCCCAACAGCTACCTTCAGCTCAATGTCTCCAGCAGGCTGATGAAATAGGTCAGCATAGTTGATGCACCTCTCTTACTGTTGAGATGCTTATTGGAGGTTAGAAGAGGTTTTTGAATCTTGGAATGGCTGAGGTTGGAAGGGTCCTCTGGAGATCATCATGTCTAAACCCTATGCTCAAGCAGAGCCACCTAGAGCAGGTTGCTCAGGACCATGTTCAGATGGAGACAAAGATGGGAACATAAGATACAGGTGGAGAGCAAGGGGCCCTTTTCCTGTCTTGAAGGGTATTCTTGGCATACACCTGTAACTGTGTCTAAGCATGTAACTTCAAGTGCTCTCCTGTCATTTGAATGATTGGAAGCTCAGGCTTAAGTTCTAGTCAGTAGTGGCATTTGGAAATGTAGCTCTTGTCTGTTGTGCAAAAGGTGTGGGTTATACCAAGTGCAGTACGTTAATATTGCTGTTGTATTGTCATTGTCACTATGCAACTGGAAAGCTTTTAACTCGATGCCATGGTTTAACCCCGAATGGTAACAGGACCCCACAAGCACTTGCTCACCCCCTGCCTCCCCAGTGGGGTGAGGAGGAGAATCGTCAGGAGAGAGCTCGTAGATTGAGATAAAACTACTTTTTATCAGGACAGCAAAGGACACTAAAGTGGAGAGAAATCTTACTCTTGTAGTAGTTCCTTGGGCCAGGAATTATAGAATCATTAAGGTTGGAATGGACCTTTAAATCATCAAGTCCAACTGCCAACACCACCACCACCCAACACCACCATCATGCCTCCTAGACCGTGTCCCAAAGTGCCATGTCTCTGTGCTTTTTGAACACCTCCAGGGTTGGTGACTGCACCACTTCCCTCAGCAGCCTTGGTCCAGTGCTTGACCGTTCTCTCAGAAAAGAAATTTTTCCTATTATCTAATCTAGACTTCCTGTGTTGCAACTTGAGGCCATTTCCCCTCATCCTATTACTAGTTACTGGAGGGAAGAGACCATCACCCACCTGGCTACAGCCTCCCTTCAGGTAGCTGTGGAGAGTGATAAGGTCTCGCTTCAGCCTCCTCTTCTCCAGACTAAACAACCCCAGTTCCCTCAGCCGACTTGTGCTCCAGACCCTTCACCAGCTTTATTGCCCTTCTCCGGACACACTCCAGCACCTCAATGTCTTTCTTGTACTGAGGGGCCCAAAACTGAACACAGCACTCAAGGTGCAGCCTCAGCAGTGCTGAGTACAGTAGGACCATCACTGCCCTACTCCTGCTGGCCACACTGTTCCCTGATGCAGGCCAGGATGCCATTGGCCTTCTTGGCCACCAGGACATACTGCTGGGTCATGTTAAAGTGGCTGTTGACCAACACCCCCAGGTCCTTTTCTGCTGGGCAGCTTTCTGGGCACTCATCCCCAAAACTGTAGCATTGTGTGGGGTTGTTGTTAACCACGTGGAGGATCCAGCACTTGGCCTGTTAAACCTCATGCAATTGATCTCGGCCTCTTGATCCAGCCTGTCCAGATCCCTCTGCAGAGCCTTCCTACCCTTAAGCAGATCAACAGTCCGACCCAACTTGTCAGCTGCAAACTTACTGAGGGTGCACTCAATCCCCTCATCCACGTCATTGATAAATGCACTAAACAAGACTGGCCCCAGAACTGAGCCCTGGGGGACACTGCTTGTGACCAGTCACCACTTGGATTTAACTCCGTTTACCATGACTCTCTGGACTCGACCATCCAGCCAGTTTTTTACCTAGCAAAGAGTACATCCATCCAAGCCATGATCCGCCAGCTTCTCTAGGAGAATTCTGTGGGAGACACTATCAAAGGCTTTACTAAAGTCTACAGCCTTTCCCTCATCTGCTAGATGGGTCACCTGGTCATAGGAAGAGATCAGGTTGGTCAAGCAGGACCTGCCTTCTGTGAGCCCATGTTGGCTGGGCCTGATCCCCTGGTTGTCTGGCATATGCTTGGTGAGCACTCCCTCCTTACTTTACCAGGAATTGAGAATTTATCATTTCATGGTCACTAGGCCCAAGACAGCTGATGACCACCACATCCCCCACTAGTCCTTCTCCGTTTGTAAACAGCAGGCCAAGTGAGGCACCTCCCCTGGCAGGCTCGCTTACCAGCTGTGTCAGGAGGTTACCTGCCACACGCTCCAGGAACCTGTGCAGTATCAGAGATCAGACTGACAGGTACAGTTTTGCCAGGGCTGTTCTCAGAACTTCCTCAATATGCTTTTAACTGCTAAAAGGATGAAGTGGCTAACAGCCATATTAAGTATCACTTAAAAAACAAACAAACAAAAAAACAAACAAAAAAACCCCACTTTAATTGCTTCACGTGAACATGTGACTGTTGAAACAGTGGCTTGTGTAATACTTCCTATATGTACATTTTGTTTATTGCTTTAGAACTCTCTGTTTAAAACGATTTGCACTGTTACTTATCAGTGTATTCAGGCAGAAGGGTCATCGGTTCACAAAAAGAAAAGGATTCTTGGCTTTCTGGATCAGTTTGTAACTTCACAAGAGTAGTACTGTTCTGATTGCACTGAACAAAGTGAATACTATGTGCATCAGCGTTTTGCTTCAGAAAGACTTTCTACCATCAAATGTCATAGAACTCTTGGTGTGTTTCCTAGTGTGTGCTTGTGGGTTGTATAGCAGAGCTATATTCAAGGTGAGGTTAAAGCAGTGTTTTATTAAAAAATCAGTATACTGGGAAGAAATTAGAAGGTTTTTATTCCTTTAGCTGCTGAGGCTAAGCGGGCAGCTGTCAGTGCAGCCCCTCTAGTCTAGGTGTGATTAGGGTGTTTTACATTTACTGCATCAACACAGAGAGTATTGCTATGTAAATACTACAGTGTGTGCTTGCACCCATGTAAATACTACAGTGTGTGCTTGCACCCTCTATGGCTAGTATCTCTTTTGGGCAAAGGCGGCAACTGTGCAAGTGGAAGTGTCTACCACTTACTGTGTCAATAGGTCTAGTAAGTATTTGCACACTGAGCAATTTGGGCTGTGAGATCAGTGCAGAGAGGTAATTCAGCTTCGCTTGGATCACCCTGTGTACAGCTGGACTTGTGCCAGTGGGATAAGCAAGAGTATAGTAGCAGGAGTCCCGCCAGCATCTCAGCAGACGGGAGATCTGGTTGTCTTGGACCTGGCCATGATTTACCACTCTGGGCGCAAATGCTGCCACAGTTGCCATTTCAGCATAAGCAAACACTTTGGCATATCCAGGTTCTCGAATTGCCAGCTCAAATGCTATTTGGGTGCTGTGTTGCTAATAGTGGCGTTGGTAGCCATCACGTGAGGTGCCATCTGGATGCTGTGCTGTGTAATGTTTGAATGTGTGCTTCTCAGTAAGGATCAGTGGAAATACTACTGTATTCTGCCTGAGGTGTTTTTACATCCAGGTGGTGCAGGTGGGATGTAGGTTATTCAGCCTGATGGTTTCAAAGCTGAAGGAAATACCACCTGTGTCCTAACAGGAACTGTGGGACCAGCCAGTGCAGTGCATAGTATCAGAGTTCCAGTGACGACAACACATAAAAGTTTAACTCCAAATTAACAGGATGTTCCTGTTTTCAAAAGCTGTTCATCCTTTTGGAGCCTGTGGCAGCCTTGTTGTAGATGAGTCAACAGTCAAGGAACACAAACAGTACTTAAACTGTCATCTGAGTATGAAAATAGGGTAGATAAAAATGGCAAGTCCCAGCTCGCTGAACAAGAAGTTAGTCACTGAACACCCATCTTCGATGTTACTGGTAATGTCTTTTTGGATTTGTAACACTCAAAGCGAAATTACAAATGAGTGCTGGAGGAGCACTTCAGATTGTTATACACAGCCAGAAATCTTGCCTGTAATTCTAAAAGGTTAGACCAGTGATCCAAGAGACTCAGTTAGCTGAGAAACCGAGTGCAATTTATGTTGTGGGTTTTAATACTACTTCACAGCAGCTCAAGGAAACCAATCCTATAGTCTGGCTTCTTGGAGGTGGTCGAGCTCTACATGATTCTGCCTCATGAGTTTGTAGGATGCCTGAAGGAAGAGTTTCATCCTAAAACTCTTTAAGTACCACATGTAGGTGATAGATATAAAGGGCATGGAGGACCATAAAATAAGTCTGAGGCCTCTCATTGGAGTGATCACAAATTAGGCAGCTGATTAAGTTAGATTGCCTTGTTTCAAAAGTCAGAATTGCTATGCAATTTCATTGTGTTTTGGTTCAAGTGGAGCATCTAGACTTTGGGCCACTTTGCCTATGTGGCCACTTCTGTTGAGATGTTACTTCCAACTTGTGTGCCAAACCCCGGATTTTAGTTTCTTAGCTGCTCTAAAGTTAGGTCATTTTAAAGCCTGTTTTGAATATGACAAAAAATGATGAATCTTTTTATAGACACAACAGAATACAGTGTTCAGGACAGCTTCAGCTTCCAGTTATGTAGGCATAGTCTTGTCACAAGGGAAGTTAGATGTTGGGTATATTGACTTCAAAAATCTGTGTGATTGTTGGATTGTTATATTGTTTGGGGTTTTGAGGTGGGTTTTTTTTAGTAGTTACAGGCTAGATTTTTAAAAACAAAAAACAAACAAAAAAAACCCCAAAACTAAACAGAGGCAATGAAGTCCAAACTGCTGCTTCCTTTGTATTGAGTCACCTGGTGTATGGGGGCACCAGAGATAAAATAGCTCCCAAATATAGTAGTGTGAGTCTTAGTAGAATGCATTAAACTCGTAAGGTTGTTTTTTTTTTTTTTGATACAATTTCTTCTTTTGATCCTAGGGTCTTTCAGTTATCTTGATGATGTCCCATTTAAGATAGGAGATAAATTCAAAACCCCAGCAAAGGTTGGATTACCTATTGGTTTCTGCCTGCCTGATTCTTCTCAGCTTTTCAGAGAAGCACAGGTAAGTGATGTATCTTGCCTTTCCACTCTCTTCCCCCTTGCCTCTGGCCCCCAACATGTGGTGCTGGAAATTGCAAGTAGTCACAGTTTGCACATGTTTGGTCCTGTAGTGTCATTTCGTATGCCGAGCAGTAGTTGCAGATCTGTTAGAATACATAGAAAGATAAAAAAATTATAAACTGCACAAAAAGTTTCTACCTCTCATCACTTTAAAAAGCCTAATACTATTTATTTTAGCATATCTACTTGAAAAGAGCATAATGCTTTTGTGTAACAGAGGTCTAAACATTACCCTGACTAAATTTGAGGAGCGTTTTTAAGAGAAAAAATGGTTAGAACTCATACACCCATGCTATAGCATACTTACAGAACCTTTCTTGAAGGTAACAAGTATTTTTATGACCATGTTTTATGGATTCTCACAATAGTGTGATGAAGAAATACATTTCCAGTTCTTGTTTTCTGTGCAGTTCTGAGTGGGAATTCTTTTCTTTCCCACCCATCCATCTTGGTATGGATGGCTTCCAGGTCTTTGAGGAGCATGTCTTTGTTACCATAAATTCTTGGTAGCATAAAATCAATTGCTTTAGCATAACTGTTGAAAATCTAATCTCCAAATGCAGTTTGTGGTACAGGAAATCTAATTGAACTGCGTTTTCTCATTTGGATACATGATTCTCCTTGGTGAATCCAAACGGATGAATGTTTTCACTTCAGCTGTGACAGATTGCTGTACATGGTTCTGCCTTTTTTTTTTTCCTTTGCTTTTTTTTTTTTTTTTTTAAATCCTGCCCTGCTACTCATCCACCAGAGAGCTGAGTATCTCAATTACCCTACATCATGGCTTTTTCATTATAACCATCAAATGATTACCTGATTTTTTTAATACACCTATTTCCACCCTGTTAAGCTGGTAGGAGAGCTAAAGGAGACTCTAATGGCCTATTGCTGGCTTTATTGTGCTATGTCTCCATTTTCTTGCCAAGATGGGGCTCCAGTGCATCATGCCTGATTGCAGCGCAACTCCTTGCATAATATGCTGTGCCTATGTAGACTTTGCATCTTGCAGTGCAATCTGACCTTTTTTACAGACGTAGTGAGAGATGTTAAAAACAAAAAAAAGTGCAGGGGAGCAGAATTAACTAAAGCCATACATTTTTATGTAAATACTCCCCATCTTTTTTTAATATTAAAAATACATGGGTTTGGTCAATTTTGGCCATGTATGTGACCGTATACATACATATACAAAAAAACTACAATAGCTCTGCTCAGATAGCAAAGAATATATAATGATGAGTGCCCAGATGATAGTGAGTTGTTTGTCAAAGTCACCTTGCTGGTAAATTGTATATCACACAAGTTTAGGAGACTTAGAGCTAAGGGAAGGGAAAACTGTTGTACAGATGAGATGACAGGTCTCCAGGATCTCACCAGAGCTTGCTATGGGATGGGATGTGATGCAACACATAGTGAGTCACGGAAAGCCTAGTACAGGCCTAAAATGCCTTGCTGGCTTGTTGCTTTTCAGAGCTAGGAATTTGTATGACCTAGCAGTCTCATGGCAAGAGCATTCCGGTTTGGTTATGTGCCACTATCTTGGCAAGGATATCTTATGACTTCTTGTGAGTCACAGGTAGGTTACACCCTGGACTTAGCTTGTTGGCTCTGTTCTCTGAACATTTGTGGTTATTTAAAGAGCATTTTAGACTGTTCATTCTTCATAAGATATTAAAACTTAAGTGGATTTAGTCTGTTCAGAATTTCATCCTCTCAACCAGGCCACTACAGTGGCCAGTAAACTGGTAGTGAGCAGCTTATAAATACCTTTCTGTGCTAACCTGGTCGTGAAGGACCTGATGTTAAATGAGAAAAGCTTGTGGGATCCTGTCATGCCAGTAACCACAGCAAAATGTGCTACTGCAGGTAGCTAGCATCAGTGTAGCCGGTATATCCCCTTTGCCTGGTGAGCCATTGGCACTGGGGTTAAGAATACCAATACATATAAAACCAGTGGGTGTAAAACTCTTAATATCAAGACCCTTAGAAATCTTTTAGGGGAAACTGAGTGATACTGTAATGGTTTTCAGATGCAAAAATACTCTATTGTAGTCTTGAATGACCTGTGGAGCTTGTGAACAGGTGTTGCCAGATCTGGGTACGATTGTCCATCTAGTAATGCATTAGGTTACCCCTTGCTACATCCATTCTCCTGGGGAGAGAGAGTGGGAGAGCTGTGAAACTGATCTTGGGACAATGGGTAGTTCTGAAGCAAAACTAAATGTAGGAAGGAGGCAAAATCTGACATTCTAATCCAGACTATAGCCAGGTTTTGCTGCTAGACGCTAGAAGTAGTTCATTTTGCCTCTTCTACCTTTGCCAGTCTGTAGGTTACAAGAGATGATGGGAAAAAAAATTATGCCTGTCCATGGGAATTCATGTAGCTCTTACTCTGTGTTACTTATGTTGCTGTTGTAAGGATCATAGCTGCTACTTCTAATTTATCTTTTCTTTTTTCCCTCCTTCTCCTGCCACCCTTGGTCAGTATGACTTCTCACTGGAAAAGAAAACAATTGAGTGGGCTGAAGATATCAAAAAAATTCAAGCTGCCCAGAGAGAAGCTGAACGCAGGGCAGAAGAAGCGCTAGCAAACTCAAAAGCAGCTCCAGAGGACAGCAACAAAATGGGGTTCTCTGAGGGGCCTTGCCCTGAGGCCATGCCTCCCCCTATTAACCCCATCCTCGCTAGCCTGCAGCACAATAATATTCTTACCCCCACGCCAGCCAACAGCAGTGCTGTGAAGCAAAAGGTTCTCAGTCCTCCTCATCCAAAAGCAGACTTCAACCCAGCTGATTTTGAATGTGAAGAAGACCCATTTGATAAACTGGAATTAAAAACTATCGACGATAAGGAGGAATTAAAAAATATTCTTGAAATTCATGTTGGTACTACTGGGCCAATTGTTGCCCAGCTGTTAGACAATACTTTGCCGAAAGGAGGGTCTGAGTCTGTGTTGCAAGATGAGGAAGTTCTGGCATCCATAGAAAGGGCCACATTGGACTTCAAGCCCCTTCACAAACCCAATGGCTTTATCACTTTACCGCAATTGGGAAACTGTGAAAAGATGTCCTTGTCTTCCAAAGTGTCCCTGTCCCCTATCACTTCAGTGAGCAATATCAAATCCCTGTCCTTTCCTAAACTTGACTCTGATGAGAGTGATCAAAAATCATCAAAGCTCACGAGCACTTTCCACAGCACTACCTGTCTCCGCAATGGCACTTTTCTCGGCTCTTTGCAGACCTGTGCTCAGAGTAAACCTAGTGAACTGAATGGACACCATATGGTTGGTCTTTCCACTCTAAATGAGGACAGTGGCATGGAGACATCAACATCCACTTCATCCCGGCTGCCTTCCCTGCCTGTGTCGACAGTTTGTACAGAAGAAGAATCATCTCAAAGCACAGTGACTACGGTAAACATGCAGTGGATTAGAATCGGGGTTGCTGGGGAGATGTGGAAGTGTGGGAGCAAATGTTGTTTCTAAAATGTCCTGTGGCTTTGGTTTTAGTTTCATTTAATGGGAGTGATGTGTAGATCCTGTTCATTTACATGGCAAACTGATCAATCTAACAGGTCTTCATGCTGGCAGTTCTGAACCTCAGATTATTACAGGTTTCCCCAAAATCTGATATTTATAGAGCAATTACGGTGATTTTTTTTTTTTTTCAGCTCTTGTTCATACTTGCACACCTTTGAGCTAAGCATGTAAGATATCTTCTATATACAGTCCTGCATACTGTCTTATCCAACTGAGGTATATCAGTTTCTGAAGTGGTATTAGGTTTTGAGTTAAATGTTCTCTGGATTTGTTCCTTGGCTTGCTCATTTATTTGCTGGAAATAATGCAATTTAAAAAAAAAAATTCTTCCTGAGATCCTTTTAAAATCTAACATTTAAAAGGAAGGAAATTATAGTGGTCTGAAATCTGGTATTCACCCTCTTCCTTGTGAAGGAGGGTGGAAGGATCTCTTGGTGGATACCAAAACCAGTTTTGAAGATCATCTCAGATCACTAATGTTACAGCTGTTCGCTGTAACGTGCTGTAACACCATGTGCTTCTGAAACAAGTGACACTGCTCTTCATTCTTCTTTTACCTTTTCTCGGGCTTAGGTAAATGCACTATTAATTGTAAAATGCAGTATTCTGGCAACTAGGGTATCTGTCAGAGCACAGCAGAAGAGATGTTTATTGGTCACTGGAACAAATTTAATACAGTAAAGTTTGGCAGAAGCAGAAATGTGCTGAGCAACTGACGGCTACAGATCGCAGGTTTGAGAGGTGATTGTATGATAGTATGTCATTCAGAGGTGCAACCTTGAAGTATGACATATTTCTAGGGATTAACATGAAAGATCACTTACAGCTGTATAGATGGACATTCCGAGGGCTGAATTTTCACTCTAACTATTCAAATATCTATGATGGATTAAAATTTATTAAAGACTAAGAGGGAAGCTGTGTTCTTCAGAATGGTAAGGGAGGATACAAACTGATAAACAAAAAATAGCCTTACTAGGAGAAGTAATAAAGATCTTAATTTGGAACTATTTCTGCTTTGAAAATAGCAAACCGAGAACTAGTTGTTTCGGTGTGCCAACAGAACTAGTTCTTTCTGTTTCAGTTCCAAGACTTCAGCATATACCCGTTTCATATTTCCACAGTATGGTCCCAGTAGCTGGAAAATGACAGCTGAGCTGCAAGAAACTGATGTAAATGCAACAAAAGTATTGAAGTAAATGTAATAAAAATCCTCAGAGTATGAAGATGATAAAAGGAAGTCACAGTCATCCCTGTGGCTGGGCAGAAGGGTCACGCATTCCTTTTCTGCAAAGTTACACAAGAATAAGCTTGTCTTTTTTAGAAAGCCTCAGGGCAGTTGTATGTCCCAGTTATTGCACACTGATTTTATGTATGATTTTTTTTTTTTTCTCACAAGACTAAAAATTGTAGCTTTGGGGTTGGAGTTACCACCAGAGTTCATGCTTTACCAGTGAAAGGGCTTTTGGATAGAAATAAACTTGTGACTTCTCTGAGGCTGCACTGATTCTGTCCTGGGTGATCCTCTCTCCTCTTTTTACTTGAAGCTCACTGGTTTGCTTTTTGCAGCATTGGCAGAGGGCAGAAATAACGAGTGAAGCCAAGAGGTTGGGATTAAACAAAGCTGGTCAGAGACCTGATTAGTATGATGCATTTTATTTAGAGAAACCTCTGGTTATGGAAGGATGGGGCACTGCTGGTGGACTCTTCAGAATATGTACCGCTGCAGCCGTGTGACATGTGTGGGCACACCAGCTGCAGGCAGGGCTCCCAGCTCGGTGTGAAGTCCCTGACAGCAGGCAGTGTGCACACACACACTCCTTCTTGAAGGGCACTGAACTGCAAGTTTGAGATGTGAGGGAGTGCGGCTGCTGAGTGACCAGTCCTGGCTTTGTCCCCTGCAGTTCCCTTAGGTGTTTCCCTTCTCTGATGGAAGTCACTGACCACAGGCACAGGTTGTCAGCCTCAAACAGCTTGAGGAGGAGTTGGGTTTCCCATACGGTCTCTTGAATCTCTGGTGTCAGAAGCAGTTTCAGTTTCCTAGCTGCAGCATCAACAGCAAAGCGTCATCCTTCAATTTATTAACCTGCTGATTTCAGGGCTACTCCAGACCCCCATTTCAATGAGTCACACATTATAATGCTTTTTGCTTTGGCAAAAGTGCCTGGAGTAGGTGTGTGCGAAGAACACCTTTACCATTGTGAGGAGAGGTTCTTGGGTAAACCACTCCATCAGACTGAATATGATTTCTCATATTCAGAAGAGAATATGAATAGAAGATAAATTCTTACCCTGGAGATGAAAATGGTCAGAAATGCAGAACAAAACTTCTTTGGCATTGGTTTGGGGTTTTTCTGCAAATAAATGGAATTTGACAAAATCCCTAATATATTTTCTCAGAGTTGTTTTTCTGTGAACAGTTTTTTGTTGTTTAGTTTGGGCACTGTTGCGGATGGAATGAACTTCACTCCTAAGAGAGAAGCAACAGTAATTTACTGATACAAAACAGTGAGTTAAAGTTCTGTGGTAAATGGGACAGTGTTTAACGAGATTCGATGGCAAGGTATGCTGGGTTATTTACTGCATAGAGGACAGGGTCGGACAAAACTGTCAGGGTGACCCTCCTGTTGAGTCATGAGGTTCAGAAAGAACCCCCTTGCTTTCTAAACTCCTTCTCAGAGAGGAGTCCAGGTGCAGCTGCATCCAGTCCTAGTCTCAGACTTGGTCAGTGGTTTATGTCTAAAGGATTATGTATGTGCAATCAATCCTTTATATCACTTAGGTAAGATTTCACAGTTTAACATGCTTTTAGTCACTTAGAAGGATTTGTTGTGGCAAGGAATCTCTCAGCCTCGAGGAACAACCTTTGTGTGCAGCAGAGCTCAGCATCTGGGTATCTGCTGCAGACAGGCCATAGCTACTGTGTGGCTGTCCATCCCCCAAGGTCAAGCATAAGCTGGATACAGCCCTCACAGCCCCCGCTGGTAGCCATGGCGTAAGCAGGGTGGGCAGCCTGGGGAGGAGCAGGGGGGCACACTGCCACAGGCACAAAGAAGGCTTTTCTGAAAGAAGCTTTCAAGCAATCTGTGTTGGCATAATAAATACTAAGAAACAGAAGAATTGAGGCTCTTGGTCCACAGTGATTTCTTGCAGTGTTTTGTAATTTTATTTAAAATGCAGCAAGACTTTTAAATGGATGAATTAGAATCATAGAAAGTGTTGGGTTGGAAGGGACCCCCAGAGCCCATCTAGTTCATCCACCCTGCCCTGAGCAGGGACACCATTACCCAGATCAGGTTGCTCAGAGCCCCGTCCAACCTGGGCTTGAATGTTTCCAGGGATGGGGCCTCCACCACCTCTCTGGGCAACCCGTTCCAGTGTTTCACCACCTTATTGTAAAGAATTTCTTCCTTAATGAAATGGTTCTGCATTAGCCAAATGCAGACCCAGTTTCCTGGTTCTGCACTATCCGAAACCAAATGTGCAGATTTGGTGGGACGAAGTTCTGACTTTGCACTGCTGTTTTCTTGGGCAAAGGTAGTATAAAGCAGTGGGCTGGTTCTGCCCTCTGGCAGCCTGGTTCTGGAGAAGCAGAGCTGGTGCACAGCTGGGAGCGTTACCCAGCCTTGTTGGCGTACTGGGAATGAGACCAAATTTAGGCATTGGTAGAAGAGTCACATGCTCTTTTTAGCCAGCATGCCACAATGCTTGTATACGGTGTAGGAAATGCAGTGCTGGTAGAGTAGAAAAGGAGTGTGTGCTTCTCTTACCCCTTCTTGTGGTCAAAAATTCAAGAGAAGTCTCTAGGTAATGACTTCAAAATTATCACAGCTGTTCAGGCAGGGTAGTGCTAAGTCAAGAGCTTAACAGGACCCAGTGTGTTACACTGAGCTGTGTGAACATGTAGCAGTTACAGTGGTAGAATAAACAAGCTTACAGTTATTATGAGGGGAGACACATCCTTCCTGGAGTATAATCCACTTGTAGAGTGCTGAGAGAAGAAATGATCCTCGTGAGGGCTGTTCTGTAACTGCACTCAACTGCATAATGCCTGCGTCTCACATGTGGAAGTCTGATCAGAACACAAGTCTTCCTAGTACGGTAGACTTATTCCCAGATCTCTCCCATAAAACCCATCTTCCCCAGCTGTAGCAAGTTTTGCTCCCTGGTGCATCATGTTTATAGTCATCTTATTCGTGTGTTGTCCAACAGGTACACCCAGACTACAAGGAAACAGAAATCCCTGTGGTAAGTTCCCAAATACCTGTTTGCACTGGATTGTGTTTCTGAAAATCTCCAGAAGTAGTGTTCCTTTGAGTACAGAAAATCATAGGGGATGATTGAACTTGGGGTGAAGGAAGCAATCTCCATGCTTCCTGCGAGGTACAGGGTTTGGCTATATCATAAGGACCTTTGCTGTTGCAAAGGTTGGGTATTGAAAGGTTTTGGTCCCCCTGGTAGGAGAGGGTGTGTTGCGAAGAATTTGGGGTTTTGATTGTTGTTTTGAGGATGAGAGAGTATAGTGGGAGTCACACTGTGTGCCCCGCTTGGCTTCATTCTAACGGTAACTTCCCAAGGGTAGTCTAGAAAGCCCCTGGGATTAATTACATGGGGTTTCCTGGTTCTGCACTAGCCAAAACCAGGATGTGGGGGTGCAGAAGGTGACCATCACCTCAGCCTCTGGGTTTTCCCCTTTAGGTAACACACCAAAAGTTCCCAGCGTCTAAAGTGCCCAATAACACCAGCCGCACGAAGCAGTTGGGTGGCCCCGCTCCTGAACTACAGCAGGCCCTCTCTGCTAGCGAGAGGCAGTGCGTAGAGGCGGTTGTCAACATGGGGTACTCGCCTGAGAATGTCCTGAAAGCCATGAAGAAGAAGGGACAGAACATAGACCAGGTAAGAGCTTGTGCAGCGGGGAAGAAGCCCTTGATTGGATGCTGATTCTGCTGAGAAACAGCCTCAGGTCTGCAAAACGGATGGGGGGAATACTTTTATCCTTGCAAGGGGTTGCAGCCTGTAGCTGCTGCAGTATTAACTGCTACAGAAGTTTTCACCTGGCAGTAAAGGCTCCCAAAACCAAAGAAAAGAGCGCCTGCCCCTGTTTCTGACGAGACTGCTTGAGTCAGCCTTACCTGTGGGTGCTGGGTCGGAACTGCCCTGAGCCTGGGGTGGGTGCTGCATCTTCCCTGGAGCCACAAAAACATCTGAAAGCAGCTTAGCGTGGCTCTACGCCATGCTTATTGCTGTGTGACAAAAATCAGCTGACTTCCCTTGTTCTGAGCGCGAGGGGTTACGATGCCGATGTCTCTGTCTAGAGAGATTGGCCCCTGCAGGCTTAGGACAGCCCTGAAAGGCCCTCACAAGGCGCCACTGACCGACTTTTCTTCTTGCGCTCTGGTTGTGGTGTGTTGTCTCAAACGCTTGCTAAAACCGGGTCACAACAGCATAAAGCGCTGCCGGGTGAAGCGTGGCTCTGGGTCACGGG
The DNA here is from genome assembly GCA_000699545.1 of Podiceps cristatus. NCBI lineage: Eukaryota > Metazoa > Chordata > Aves > Podicipediformes > Podicipedidae > Podiceps > Podiceps cristatus. The sequence continues at coordinate 5,103 of JMFS01045117.1, read as the reverse complement.
TCTGCTTCAAACAAACATCTTAAAGCGGGGAGAACGTGGCCAAACTTTCCGTGCTGACTGGAGGTGGGCCATGTGCGGTGTAGAGCATCGCCTGGCGGGACTGCGCCCGTTGCCCGGGGAGGGGGAGCGTCCCTGTAACTTCTGCGCGTGGAGCTGACCTGCTTACCCACTGCCTACGCACCGAGAGCGGTTTAAACTGTGCGCTGGAGTGAATTGTAGTATCAAATGGGAAAAAGGTCCCTTAGGAGGATAGTTCTAAATCCCGATGTATTGGCAGACTGTGTTCTTTCGCCTTCCTAGCAGATTACCTATCTGACCTTTCCCCATACCTCTCAAAGCTGAGGATGGGTAAGAAATTTGGCAGCGGTTTCTGGGTTGTGAGCTGGGATTTGCAGCTCGCTCCTAGTATGCTGAGGTGGTCTTAAAAGGCTGACTGCTTTGAGATTGCATCAGCTCTTGCAGCTGTCTGAGAGGAAGCTAGAAGCTGACACATCTTGTCTCCTGGACCTACAGTTTCATTTTTAAAACTTGCAGTATTAAAAGCACAGTTAAACTTCTGCCTTCTGCTCAGTGATAAGGCACAGAAGGCTAAAGATAGGCTTCTGAGACTGTTTTGACTAGAGTGGAAGATGCCGTTCAGAGCTGATGGGAGAGCACAGGAAGACGGAAGGGCTCGTTCGCTTTCTCTGAACAAGCTCTTGCATCTCAGCTCTACTAGGAAGGACTTTATCTCAGTCCCCGGTGAAGCCTGGGGTAGAGTCGTGCTCAGCCCTTCTGCGTGTACAGAGATGGGATTTAACCGCACGCTGCGAATGCCACTCTGCAAACTTAGTTTTGTTTCTTCATTCCCCACAGGTTTTGGACTACCTGTTTGCACATGGACAGCTTTGTGAGAAGGGCTTTGATCCACTTCTTGTTGAAGCAGCTTTGGAAATGCACCAGTGTTCAGAGGAAAAGGTGAGGGTGCAAGGTGCTAAGTGATAGAGGGAATGGTCCTTGATGGGGAATTCTAGCAGCAGTTCCTCTGGCTGATGTAATTCTGGCTTCTGTGGTAATGCTGCCTTCTTTCCAAAGCTGACTGCCAAAGGACATCCTTGTAGTGATAAAGTGAATAAGTGTTAAAGCATTAGAATTCTTCTGCATTGTTTTATTACTCTCACTTGCATTTTTATGGGGGCAGGATTTTTTAAAGACTCTGCGTAGTCTGGTTGTAATGTTTTAAACCCAGCGTCCTCTTGTGGGGAAGGTGCCTGGTACAGAGACAGTTGATTTCAGAAGTAGCAAGTTACCTTTCAAACCCTGCCAGCCTGCCCTGGCTGTGAATTTTCTCCCTTGTGCAAATGCATCTGCCTGGCTGCTCAGCAAATTGGGTTAGGGCTCGCTCTGGAAGAAGCTGGAAAATACATTTTTAGGGGTCTGGTTCTGCTGGTTTTACCCCTACCAAAGGTACAGAGGCAGGAGCGGGTAGCCGGGGCAGAGGACAGGAGGATCTTTTACAGTCTGCCAGCCTGTTGTGTGCCAAGTTGTTACATGAAATCTTTAGAGGTACAACCCACCTCCCCCGTCAGATATATGCCTTCCTGGCTTTCTTGGACTTTGTGGTGAGCTTGCGAACAGAGGAACAGCATTGTGAAGATGGGAGAAGTGACTGAGTTCAGGAAACGCATTTGCTACTGGCTTAACCCCAAAATTGGGTGATCTCCTGATTGCCCGTTTCAACCTGCTTGCTTGGTTTTTTCTTTCCCCTGAGGAAGGGTCAGAGGCGCTGCAAATGGGTTCATAAAAGTCTGATCAGCTGATTCACCTCTTGTCACTTTACTTTTTCAAAGCTCAGGGAGGATTTGTGGTTGATGTTGGTAGTATCGTACACAGTGTGCCCAATAGGGTTTGTGCGAATCCCCCAGGTTTAGCCTAGACCTGAGAAGCCCAGTTGATAGCAAAGGGCTGTACTGTTCCCAAAGTTGAAGGAACTTAAAAAAAAATCAGATTAAGCAGGAGCTGCTGGATGAGGGAGAGGAGTGCAGTTAATCAGCATTTTTGGAAGCCCAGACTGGGCCAGGCTGATAAGTATCCCAGTGGGTGAGGGACACCCTCACAGGCCGAGCTTTGGTGCCCTTGCTGAAGAGGACTTGGGAAATGCAGGGCTGCAGACAGAGGGGACTGAGGGTGAGGGCCCCTGGGCTCTGCACCCGGGGCTCTGCCGGCTCTGATGTGAGTGGACTTTCTCCAAACAGAGCTGGCACGGGCTCTGGGGAGCAGGAATCCACCCCATGGGGCGCCCAGTTGCTGAGGCAGGCTCTGGGCTGAACCTGCACCAAGCACTCATCCTCTCCTCTTTCAAATAATCGATGGTCCGTGTCTTTCAGATCACAGAACTTCTCCAACTAATGAGTCAATTTAAAGAAATGGGCTTTGAACTCAAAGACATTAAGGAAGCCTTATTATTGCATAACAACGACCAACACAACGCTTTGGAAGATCTAATGGCCCGTGCAGGAGCCAGCTGAAAACACATTCCGGGATACTCGGCATGCAACGGCGCAGGACCAGCTCCGCCACCTTCACATCCAGTGTGACTTGCTCTCGGCTGGAAGGAGTCCGGCTTTTCGCATACAAGGGGCAGTGACTGAGGAAGCCTGCCCACGTGCATCACTCCAGCATTTCTCTTTCCACTGAGAGCCAACTTTCTTTTTTAAATTAAATTTTTGAAGTGTCCTTTCCTAAGTTTCCTTTTTCCAGCTTGGCCACGGAGCATTTAAACTGCCCAGCCTCTACTGGAATTGTACGTAGGTAGAGACGGGAATGATTCCCCCCTCACTGTTGCACTGGAGTTGGACAGAAGATTATTAAGTTGGTTCGGAAACGAAGATGCTTTGGTTCTTTGAAGCTGCTTTCATGGTGTCTGCTTGTACTGAATTACTTGACTGTGTCATAGTCCAGATTAACTGGTTCAAATTTGACCTTTAGTGCAATGGAGTTTTATTTTTTGGTTGAGAGGTCTGTAACTTAGTAAAACACTGGTTCAGAAACTGTCGCTATGCATAAAGAGAGAAGCTGTTCCTCTTGTCGTTTTTTTTGGTTTTGTTTTTTTACCCATGCATCCAACACTCCTGCCAGACATGAGCGTCCAATGCCAAGTGGTGTGTAGAAACAGGTGGGCTGTGAACTCTGCCTGGACCTGCAGCTTGTGTTGGTTCTTGAACCTGAAGTCAGAGACCTGCGGCTCGGTATCCTCAATCCTCCAGGCTTGTAGGATTTTTAAGACAATGCCCTGCTAGGAAATCAGTTATCTTTTTGTTTTAAATAATACTCAGTGTGATGCAGGAGGTTTCTTTCAAGCACTTTCTTTAAAACAAATATACTCACTGCATTAGTTCCGTTTCTCACACTGCTATAGAATTACATAAGAGCTAGTACTAGAAATCAGGTTTTGGGTTTTTGATAGTTCAGAGTATTACATTGTACATTGTTCAAGTTCTAAATACATAAAATATCAACAGTCTTGAGGAATCTTTAAAGTAATTTGCTAAATATTTTGATTCTGCAGAAGAACAACTAATAAAACCCTCAAATATAACTCCCAGTGTCATGGTTCCCATCTCTCATGCTGTTTGGCTTCAGCAGATGAAGGTGGTGCTGGATCCTGCCTGCCCAGGTGCTGCCCGCCCCTGCAGGCACGCCGTCTGTGCTGGGCAGAACAGCCAGAGGCCTCTCGGCAGGCAGCTGCAGGGGGGGAATGTGCTGCTTTTTTCTGTAGCTTATTTTTGTTTTGCTGCAAAAAACAAGCCTAGGGATCCAAACTCGCGTTACAGCATGGAGCTGGGAGCATTGGACTTGGGGAGGGGAAAATGGCTCAGCTCGTTGCCTCAGTTTAGGTTTTTCAGGATGAGGTTTTAGTTCATCAGGATCCAGGTGTCATTTGTCTCCATTATGTTGTTAACTTGATATGACCAAAACTTCTAATTTGGGTCCAGTGTTCACTCCTGGACTTCCCTGTGAGGTGCTCAACTATTGTTAATGACATACTTAAGATGCTGAGGAGAGATGTAGCTGGCAAGTATCTCGGAGGTGTGGAGATGGATGATGAGTAAGACCAGGGCAGATTTCCATGCATCGAACCCTGTAGCAGTGAGCCTTGCTAGCTTATAGTGGCAGGGCTGAAATTAAAACTTGCCTAAGGAGGATGTGCAGCAGCTGGTGGGTCAGCAGCTGCTGCTGCTCTGGGGCAGGTAAAGCAGCTGCCCAGCTTTCCTTCCCGGGTGAGAAATGTGACAGTTTGAAACAAGGAAATGGGGTTTCAGATGAGTCAAAAGCTGGAAAACAAACTGCTTTACTGTTGCTGCTGAGAGCATTCGCTTGTGTTGCTTGTTTTGGTTTCATCAGAATTAATATCCAAACAAGTCTGTCTGGTACTAGACAGTCCTGAAGGGGCAAGAATTCTTGCCAGCAAATAAACTCTTTAGACCAAAACTGAATAAAATCATCTCTTTGGTTGTGTTAATGTGTGTTAATTTATTTTGCAGTTCCCCCCACGTGGGGGCTGGCTCTTAACCCTGCAACAGTAACTGCTCTGCTTACGGAGTTGGTTGCAGAGCTGAGAGCAGGGGCGTGAAGATGGGAAGCAATACCTGTGAAGCCGGTGTCCCCCTTCCAAAGAGACGTTCCCGTCTGTCTCTTCCTGGGTGCCATTGCTCTTGCTTCGTCAGGGTGGTTTCTGGATTTACATCGCTGGGTGGCTGAAGGCTGGAAGCGTGTTTCTGGGGGGGTTCCTCAGGGACGGGAAGACCAAAGAGGGGCTTAGCCTGGTGCCCGGGGGAGGGGCACTTCTGAAGAAACGTGCAATGAGGGACACAACGTGGTGAGACTTGAACGTTGTTTCGGGCGCTGTGCAGCGCTAGTGACTGGTGCTGTCTCTCCCGTCAAGGAACAAAGCTCAGCCCGGGCGCGGGGAGGTCCTGCTGGCGGCTGGTGCCAGGCTGGGCTCTGGCGGGTGCGACAATGATGGCTGCGATGACTGCGTCCCTGGTCGCCCTTGAGGCCTTAGGGCTCTTCCTTACGTTCTCAGGTCAGAGTGATCTTAGGTATGTGAAACTGCTTTAACTC